>JANHGN010017081.1:132814-164155 GCA_024605025.1 Megaceryle maxima
AGGTCCCTTTTGCTTTATATAGCTCTAAATACTGTACTTTATTCAAGGTCCCTTTTGCTTTATATAGCTCTAAATACTGTACTTTATTCAAGGTCCCTTTTGCTTTATATAGCTCTAAATACCCTACTTTATTCAAGAATACTTGCAGTCAGTTACATGAATTTGCAGTAAATTTCTTCAAGCCACGTGATGATGTTACACAGTTTCAACTGCTCGTGTTAGTCTATGAACTGAGAACAGACTCTTTCAACAGATGCGGTGTTCAAATTCTGTAGAATCATAAAATTGTCAGGGTTGGAAGGTACCCTCAAAGGTCATCTAATTCCAATCCCCCTGCCATGGTCATGGACACCTCTCACTAGATCAGGTTGCTCAGAACCCCATCCGGCTTGGCCTTAAAAACTTCCAGGGATGGGGCTTCTACCACCAATCTGGGCAACCTGTAACAACCTATAGTGTGCTATAGTGTTGATAGTTGCTTTTGTTGTAGCTTTGTTTCCTGTTAGTTTGTGAATCCCCTCTGGAGTCTTACCATGTCTGCTTCTGTGTCAACTGTATTTTCAGATTAATGAAGTCACGACTAAGAAAATACAACTGCCAAAGGAAGCAGAAGAAAAGGAAGTTGAAGTGACTCGGTCTCGGACTAAAGTTGTTCCCCTGCACTGTGACATTATTGGGGACCAGTTCTGGGAGGAATATCCTGAGATTCTGGCTGAGGATAGCTGATACCTATAACTGGCAGTTTACGTTTGCTCTGCTTGGGTTGTTGTCAAGGGAATGAATGGTGGCTGTCAGAGTTTAACCTGTAAACCTCTGCAACAGTTACATTGTTTTTAGCACTGTTGTTGACTGAAAAAAACACACTGGTGTGTTATCTGACACACAAGGATATGCCCATATAGAATAGCTAAAATTATATTGTATTTTGAATGTAAGAACTCCTAAATTAAGATTGCTCTCTCCTTATACATGCATATCTGTAGAGAAAGTGTATTGAAATTTCATGCATTTCCATAGCATTTAAACCGTGAGGTATTTTACTGAACTGCTGAATTATAAAAAAAGTTCATATATTTGAACAGGTAAAAGCAGAGGAGAAAATAATTCCTTTTATTTCTGTTTCAACTGAGGTAGATTGGAATACTTTAATTGGCATTTAGTATTAAATTTCAAGGCCAGTGTGTTTTGTCAGATAGTGACAAACTGTTCAACTGCCTAATGTCTCTGATTCTTAGTGAAAGGAAATGGAGTAGCCAAGCTGTTTCCTGTAACTGATTTTTTTTTTTTTTAAGATTTTGTCAAATGTACAGGATTTTTATACTTAAAAATTATTCCCTGACATGTTTATTACTTGGCTTGTCTTATTCCTGGACTTTTACTACTAATTGGTGAAAATCCCACACAGTGAGGTTAATAATAAAGACACAGTATAGATGTGGATTCTGTTAGGACATAGATAGACATTGTGCCCTCATCTTCTGTGGCCCAGGAAGTCACCCGTCTCCCATTGTGCAGTAGAACAGAAGGTGGCAACACGGGGAATGTGCCTGGTGCCTGCAAAGAGAGTGCGTCGCTGACAACTTGCATTGCTGTTCTCTGATTTTCCTGGGGATTACCCAGTCCTGACAATACTCATCAGTTAGAGGGAAGAAGGGAGCATGTGTTGCATGGTCTGTGCACAGTTTTGTTCTGGTTTACCTATTAGTTAAGACCCTTTGTGAAAGCAGTTAAATCATACTGCCTCTCAAAGCAGAAATACTTATGCTGATGTAAAAGGGTCTTACCCTAGTGTAACTGGAACTTGAGGGAAATAACCTATTTCACTATAGAAATACAACTATAATGATATAATAAGTATTGGTAAGGATATAATTTCTGCTTTTAACTATACTGTTTTTGAAAACAGGGTGCTAGAACAGTAATTTGTCAAGCTGTTGCTAAGGGAGAAATAGCAGTTGGGACTGGCCATAAAAATAGTTCAGTTTGTAGAAAGTGCTGTGTAATTCCCAGGAAGAGGATATGAGAGAGTTTGAGGTGATGGTTCTGAATGAATCATTGTCCCAGTAATTTGTCAGTAAGAACTTCCTTTCTGTGTGGTGGTGGTGGGGGGGTTATGGTTTGGGTGTGGGTTGGTTTGTTTTTTGTTTTTTGGGGGGGGGGGTTTGGTTGGTTTTTTTTTTGTTTGTTTGTTTGTTTTTTGTTTTGTTTTTTGTTTTGTAACACAAATACAATATACTTGACTTTGAAATGCCCTATATTACTGTCTGCTGCCTGACTTGGGACATTGCATATAAAGCAACTGTTCCAGAGATGGTAGCATTACAGAGACTCAAAATCCAAAAGATGAAAAAAAATTGGCAATTATGATTTATGCTTGGAAACTGATGTAGGTTTTTGATCATATAATATCATGGCTACCTGATACATAAACAGATATATTGTAGAATGTGTGTACATTGTAGATATGTATAAATAAGGAGTCTGTATTAGGTTTTATCCTCAGAGCATTTTCTAATTAACTCATCTTTACAGTAATAAGTAAACAGACCTGTTTACATATAGATGCAGACTTTGGAACCAAGATATGGATTGTCTGTGCAGACCTGGCCTTTTAATTTCTATTAATTTAAACGCTAGAGAAAGAAACTCCTTGTGGTACCCTCAAGCATGAAGCCATATATATGGCTTCATAGCTGTAGGGGAAAATGAATCTTCCCATGATTCAAGAAGCAAACAGCTGTTAGTGGTACACACAGCTCAACCACTGTCTACAGCTCTTCTTAGAGGTATTTTTATAGCTCCAGGAGTCCTGTACCTTGTGAAAAAAAATAGGTGTTTCCTCTAAAGCTAGTCTGCAACTTCTGGATGATGTTTTATTGCCATAACTGGTTCCTATACATTAGTGCTTCTTGTTATGAAAGATTAATGGTAGCTGGGGGAGTCTGTTCGGTAAACGCCCTCTGCAGGAGTAAAACGTTACCTTGCTTGGGAGAAACGATTTTTGCACTGTAAAACCTTACAGGATTAAATTGCAAATTACATCACAACCACTTTTTGCTTAGGTGCTATTGAATTGCCTGGAGCAGGTGGCATTTTTTCCCTGCTCGGGGAAGCGCCCCGTGGCCGAAGGGCTCACGGTGGCTGCAGAGGGAGGCCCCAGCACAGCGACCAGCAGTGGAGCTGCACCAGGGAGCTAGCTGAAGATGGAGCGCTGAGGGGAAATCGCAAGAAACCCGGGATATCTATGACTGCCAGGCCTCTCCCACGCCCGGGGCGGAGGCAGTTCCGCCCCTAGGGGCCCGTCCCCTGTGCGGGCGTCGCCTCTCTGTCCCTCCCCGCTCCGTGCTGCCCGGAACCGGCTGAGCGTTGGGGCTCGCCGGGCGGGCAGCAGCGGCCTCTAGTGGCGGCGCCGGGCCGGGCCGGGCCGATGCACACAGCCCAGCATGGAGGAGGAGGAGGGGGCTGCGGGAGGTGCGGAGCAGCGGCGCCCCCGCCGCCGGCCTGGGGCCGAGCGTTCCCCTAGTCCCAGCCGCCTGGACGTGAGCTCCAGCCGCTTCGACCCGCTGCTGGCGCTGTACTCCGCCAGCACGCCTCTGCCCTTCCCCGCCGCGCCCTGCTTCAACAACCTCGCCGAGTACGAGAGCTTCCAGCGCGGCCTGCTCCGACCGCGCGGCCGCCGCGCCGCTACCGCCCGCCGCGGCCCGCGCGCCGCCCGCCGCGGCCCGCCTGCCGCCGACCCCGAGCGCATCCAGCGCCTCCGCAGCCTCATGGTCAACGCGGGCCCCGAGCAGGCGGCGGCTGAGGGCGGTGCAACGGCCCGGCGCCGTAGGGCTCCGCGGAACGTCCTCACTAGGATGCCCCGTAAGCGAGGGCGGGCCGTCTGAGGGACCGCGGCCCTGTGGGTGGCTGAGCGGGAAGCTGGGGCGGGCGGGAGGTGGGGAGGGGCGGCAGGTTGAGGGGTGCTGGCGAAGGGGACGGAGGGTAAGAGCCTGAGGTAGGAGGATGGTGGCCGATGGTGTGAGTAGCTGGGCTGAGTCCCCGCTGAGGTGTGGTCGAGGTGATGTGGGCTGGGCCTGGAGGCGCGAAGTTGGGATGGAGTTTGAAGAGAGCGGTGGCTGAAGGAAGTGGTTGGGTGATGGTGGGATGTGGGTGCCTCGGATGGGAAATGATGGAGTTTGGGTGGGAAATGATACTTGCATGCAGTGAAAGGCTGGGAAGATTGTGTGGGGGAAAGAGGAACAGTACATTTCGCAGAACTGCTTACTCAGAGGTTACACTGATTTGTTATGGTGACAACCTCACCTGTTTACTTAATTCATCCTCTTGATTTTAAGGAAAAAATGATGAGAAACTACTGTTCTTTCAAAAGTACTATTTTGAAACCAAGGGGCGAATTTGAGCCCAGGCAGCTTGTAATTAAAGCATAACCACAGTATGAGTCTGTAACCCACTTCTGTATCTTGGTTACTAACAGTACATCCTGGGGGCGTAAATACAACACTGGCATTTCCAGTAATATGATGGTGACACAAGCTTCTTGGTATAGATCTATGTGCGCAGTCGGGGTAGTAGCCCTAAACACAAAGGGATGCAACTTGTGCACCTACACCAAGAATCAAACGGCATTACTATCACATGAGATATAACTTTAGTGCACTTAAAATTACTGAGTGGTTTTGGATATCAAAGTATCTCTTCCAATTGCTAGCATCACCTTAATATTCTTTTAATAAAAGCGTGAAGCCCAAATGTTCTATTCTGAATGCCCAAAGCAGAACTTTTTTCTTTCTTAGACACCAAAACACAATGTATTCATTGCTGTAGGTGCTGCATGATCCTAAATATCATGTCAGTTTAGCATTCTGCACAAATGCAAATGTTCTGTTGCTGTGGTATTTCCAAAAGAACTGACCTTAAATACTGATTTAGAGTCTTAATATAAAGTGTCTGTATTTGGATTACAGTGTGATGGAAATTGAAAAGGAAGCCTCTAAAAATTAACTTTAGTGGTGGTCTAGCACATAAATCCCATACTTCTATTAAGAGCACATATTTAATAGCCACACATCTAAGCCTGTATATCTGAGTCTTAGAAGAAGACTGGCACACCTGACATAGAAAGTGTTATTCAGCAGTCTGGATTGTTGTAAGAATAATTTATAGCCAGAATTGTGTGTTTTCCCTGTAAGTAGGGGCCTGTCTGCACTGCAGAAGGGGCCAGTGTTTGAAGCTTGGATTCTAAGGTGGTAGCTGCCTCTGAAAGTATGATATGTCATTTGCTGCATCCTGCAGTTCTGCTGCTGTGATCCCTGGTAGCTGTGACAGGGTATGATGTGTTCCTTAAATTCAGTGGGTCAGAAATGTAAAATGGAACTAAAATTTTATCTGATGTGAGGGGTGATTTCAGATGAGCTGTAAATGCAAGAAGGAAGCTAGTTTAGCAGTGCCTGTTTTGGATCAGTACAGAAGAAGCTATTTCTAATTACTTTGCATTTACCAAAGGGCAGAGAACTCACATGCAAGCAGTTGCCACAGTGTCAGAAAGGCTTTGGCAGTGTTTTGAGTTACTTCCGCTGTTCTAACTTGCTTTGCTCTTGTGTTTGTTTTGTTGTTTGGTTGGTTTTGTTTTGTTGTTTTTTAAATCTTGCCTCTTAGTAAAGTCTACCTTTAGGACAGGGACTTGAACTTAACCAGAGTTTGGATCTATTTTCTCACTCCTGGGGTGTACTTGTCCTCTGGCTTACAGTAGTTTTCTAGTCATTATTCAGAATCCTTGTGTTAAGTATGTGCTTATTTTCTACAAATAGGGATTGGAATTTGAGTACAAAACTGACTAGGTAACTTCTTCCCCTATGAATTGAAAAATTTTTAATACAGATGCTTAACAGCATCAATAGCCACAGGTAAGATCTAGCTGCATGCCCAGCCTGGGCATTACAGGCTTGCAGAAGAGGTATGTTGCAAAAAATAAATTCTGGTTTTTGGTTTTTTCTTTTTTTTTTTTTTTGTTTGTTTGTTTGTTTGTTTGTTTGGTTTTTTTTTTGTTTGTTTGTTTGTTTTTTTGTTGTTGTTGTTGTTGTTTTCTGAAAAGTGGATGTCAGGTTGTGGAAAAGCTTTTGGATTATATGTTCTGCCCTTTTGATTAGCTGAAGATGGAAATTTGCCGTGGTGAAGCCAGAACTTTATGCAGCACAGAAAAGTGGGAAGGCCTACATTTGCTAGAGCTGTAAATGGTGTTTTCCACCAGGCCTAATGGGGTGCTGACAAACAAAGGCAGTGCTGGAAATAAAGATTGTACTTGGAATTTTATAGCAAGTTGTAGATAAAGTTCCTATGTAAAAGTAACATTGGAATCTAAGAAACCTAAACCTCTAAGTCTAAAATTATCCTGTAAAGTCTCAGGGTTGGTTAGAAAAAATACTGTTATCTGATTAAAAGCATCAATCTGATGTAGTGAAGGTGTCATCTGTGGTTCTCATGACGGACCTGTGAATTCAGAAAATATGTTTATCATCAGCTCTGCTGAAGGAAACAAGATTCATAAAAAGACTTCCATAAGAAAAGCTAGGAGGTACTGGACATCTTATCATCTGTGTGAAAGCAGTTTTCTCCAGATAGCTATCTGGCTTGCAAGAAGTCAATGTATCTCAAAAAATAAATGGGATTAGGTTAATTCAGAGGAAACTGCTTTAGATTTCCCTGCTGTGGCTAAGAATTGCCATGCAGCCAAATAACACAGATTGGCTGTCATACAGTAACATTTTACACTCACAATATGCATTTTCTAGTGTGCAAATCAAACCCTGAATACATAGTCCTTAAAGCACAAGGCAAGATCATCTCTAAATCAGATGTTTCATTCATTAATATGAAGAATTGTGTGAGATTTCTAGACTGATATTTTTCCCCAGCTCGTAGCAGGAATTGTACAGCAGTCCCGGGGCTGCACTTGCACAGGCAAATGAGTAGCTGTAATTTATCACTGGAGTGGCTTCACCATGGCGTAGGTGGAAGTTGTGAAGTAAATATCTACCCCTTTGGGTAATTTTCGCTTGCAAAGGTTTCTAATGTGCAGATAAGTCTTGTGTGTACCTGGTAAGCTGTGTGCTTTCCTGAATTCCTTTGGTTTTGCCCTGACTGAAAGCATTATTGGTCTGTGGTTTAACATGGTTTCATTGGTGGCTGCTTCTTTGCCAAAGACTTGTACATCTTTGAAGGATATTTTGTTGAAGACTGGTGATGTTCTCTTTCTGTTTTAGTCCATGAAGGCAGCCCACTGGGGGAACTTCATCGCTGTGTCCGAGACGGTGTAAAAATCAATGTCCATATCCGCACTTTCAAAGGCCTTCGTGGAGTCTGCACAGGGTTTTTGGTTGCATTTGACAAGTTCTGGAATATGGTAATTATTGTTCCAGCTCTTGATTTATAACTGCTGTATTGAAAACTTTTAATTTGCATCAGGTTTAAGCAAAAACTGGAAGATTCTTGTGGTATTGTGGTTCATAAAGCTTATCTGCTCTGACACTGAGTGCTGGCTTTCAGATATAAGTGGTGCTTGGTGTTGGGTTGGTATGTCTGAGAGGTGCCATCTTTGAGGGGTTTTAGGTGAGAGAGAAGCTTTGAAGAGTTTCCAGCCTCTTCATAGGTTTTGTACAAGAACTCAGGAAGGTGGAATATGAGGAATATCAGAGGCTTCCAAAGCTATCGCTGCAAAACACAATCTTCTTATAGAGGTAGCTCCTTCTCTGTTTTCTTTCACTGATATGTCACTGGGATGTCAGTAACAAGAGCTTTTCCCTGCATTCTATGTCATGAAAATCTTAAAGACGGCGGATGGAACAGCAGCTCTTAATGTGTGAGTCTGGAGCTGTGAAAAGTTTGGAAATGTCAGAGAGGGGGAAAGGAATTTTGCAGGCAAGGCTCACAAAGATCTTGCAAGTGATGCAGATGTGAGGTTTTGCTGTAACTTTTATACCTCAGTTCAGCTTAGATGATTAAGAAACCAGCCACAAAGCTTGTTCCTAGGATGGGTTTTCTCTCAGAATGTAATTTTGACACAAAGCTGGTCCAAAACTTCCTCATGTTTTCTTTTAATTTTGACCTTTCTGGGTTGTTTTATTTTTGTTTTTTTTTTTTTTTTAATCTTTTCTAGGCCCTGACAGATGTGGATGAGACATACAGGAAACCAGTAATGGGCAAAGCTTTCTATGCAGAACCTCAGCTCACACTAACTCGGGTAGGTAACTGTCTCCAGTTTTCATATTTTTTCAGTATGTCCTTTTTCAATGTAGTAGAAGAGGGGAGTTGTTTGGAAAACTGTATTTACATTTTAAATATTTTACCCCCTTTTATTACAGATGACTCTAAAATAACTTGAACTCAGGGTGGGGAACAAAACAGTTTTCTGACCTTTTTTAAAGTCCTTTCACCATAGTTCAGTGTTAGAGAAGTTCTGTTTTAGAGTTTCTAGTATCAGATCATGGTTGCTGCCACTGCTTAGTGCAGTATGCTGACCTTCTGTAAGCTCACTATGTGGTTTTGGATTTGTTTTGTGCATGATTTGCACCTGTGGCTGATCTGGTCCACTTCTGTCCTGCCAGGTGATTTGGCAGTGTTTAACTCTGGTACTGACATTCATGGAGCAACAGCCTTTGTCTCCATCCAGCAAAACAGCCCCATCGCTATAGTCACTGGGACTTCTAGTCTAGGTACTGCGAAGCCCAAGATTCTGCATATTGCTCCAAAACAAGACGCTGTCTAGGATCCAGCTGCAAAGAAAGATGTTTACCAAGTTGAGAACTGAAGACATGATAGATGAACTTCTGAACAATGAAGTTAAAAAAATGTGACAGGGCTGTGCCTTTTGAATGGCATAGCTCTGGGCTTTTAGGACATCAGAGAAACACCACAAAAACTTTTAAACTGTTTCATTGTGAGGAATTTGCTTTCAAATTCCTGCCATTTAAATGTGTTTTCTGATAGATCCCACCCTTCCTTTTTAAAAGAGTAGTTAAAAATAATCGAGTTGTCATTGTTTCTTCAGCCCACTCTCGGGGATTGGCTTTCCATTCTGTTGCTGGGAAGAGACAGACTAACTGAGAGTCCTCTTCATTTGTCAGTATTTCATAAAAGCTTGCCTGCTGCCACAGTAAAAGCTGTTTCTTTTCCAGTTTCAGCACCATGTATTCTTAGGTTAATGAGTTTGTACAGTGCTTTGGATCTGCTGCTCTGGCCTTTATTATTTTTCTATTGTTCCTGGTCTGCAGGCCTCCCAGAATACCTGCATGCCATCTGCTAGTTTGTTTTGGGAACTCCATCATTTTTTTCAGTATACACTCTTTGCTGATTGAAGCCCCTTATCTTAGGGAATTATGCCCCACCTGAGCACACAAGGATGGAAATGTCTCTTAATACTATCTTAACAACATGACAAGAGGATTGGGCAAAGAGAGCTAATGGAGCAACTTCAGTAGCTTTCTCTTGTTCCTGACCAAAGTTAATGCTACTGCGCATCAGTATTGCTCCTCATATTAAATTCCTTGCTGCTCACATAAAGACACTCATGCACGTGCAAGAGATCCATTCATGTTCTGTCACTGTTTGACTTTGGCAAGAAACCATAGTCTATTGCTGGTAAAGATTCTTCACTAAATTTGTACTGTGAGCTCTGATTTGGGATTGTATATGCAAATAGGACATAGAAATGCTGAAGAAACATCCTTTCTTGTTTCATGAAAGTGGTCCTATATACATAAGTGTTCTTTTACAGCTGTTTGACAGACTCAAACTGCAGGATTCCTTGATGAAGAAGGGAGCTGACTCAAAGACTGTCTCAGAGGAGCTAGCCCTGACAAATGACTCTCAGACGCTGGGAATGAAAGCTGGATCAGGACGAGAGAGAGCGGATGAACGTGAGAGGCAGAAACGCTTGGGCAGAGCTGGAGAAAAGAAGATGCCGGGTGACAGTTTGCATCTGGCTGCCAGAGGTGAAGCTGATGTGGGCAGCGGGACTGCCCACACTGAGGGTGCCAGCGCTGGTGGTACCCGTGCAAGAAGCCAGTCACGGAAAAAAAGGCGACCCAAAGTGGATTATCAACAGGTGTTCACCCGTCACATAAACCAGATTTTTATTCGAGGAGAGAATGTTCTGCTTGTCCATTTAGCACATTGACTTGACTGAGCCTTTGTAAGTGTATTTACGTGGCAGCATGAATTGCCGCTGCAGCTCTCATTGCTCGTTAGCGCTCTCATTATCTGTGGCAGTACTGTGGTTTTCCATTACCATAACAAGGTAGGGGAAATAATTCTAACTGGATTATCCCGAGTTTGAGGCCAAAGCAGCCTCCTTAGATCTGTGTCTCAGGACAAGGTCAGCAACACAGTTGTTTCTGTGAGGTGAGAGAGGTGAGCACAGATCCACTGCTCCTTAAAAGAAGCTAACTGGAGAGGGTTGGAAGACAATTTTGGTGTAATCAGTTCTAGGAGTTGACTGTGGCACATTTTTAAGGAGCTTAAGATTAGATATCCACCTGAAATGAATCACAAATACTATTTTCCATGTGCTGAGTAATCTCAAGAGAAGATTGCAAATGAAACCAACAGTTTATCTGCTGTTGTTACATGGATGTCATCTTCTCCAGATATAATTCTGACAGTCATTTTGAAATTGACTACTAAAAGGTGGAGTCTCGTAATAGTGATGACTACTAGCCTCTTCTTCATAGTTAGCTCTGTAATGCCCTCTGCGGTAGAAAGCTTCTTTATTGAGAACCGCGTTGTTTTTTGGTTGGTTTTTTTTTTTGTGAGATGGCAGGACCTTAATTTTTTTTCAATAAGAAATCTTAGGCTTCTGTTTGTAATGCTGTGCTTCAGCCCTGACACCGGTGAGCAGCTAATGTAGCTGATCCAGGAACCCCTGTATTTGAAGTTTATCTGTGAATGTTGTGGATGCAGATGGAAAATTGTACTTTTGCCTTTCACCCATTCGCTACTTAGTGTAATAGTGAAGTTTGCAAAGACATCGTTTTTCTTCTCAGAGTTAAGTGTTTGTGCTGAGCACAACTGTACTGTATCTGAGCACCTTTCAAGTTCCCTCTACTGAAACTAGAGGTGCTTTGTCTTCAGCAGTTCTCACAGAGCAGAAATCTTCATGGGCCTTTCCTACCCATGGAAAGATGCACCATCTGATTCCAGTTTGAACCAAGCTTTGGATGTGTGTCTAAACATGTTCTGAAGTATAAAAGTCAAACTCAGCTCATCGATGGTGTTATTTTAGCAAGGTTGTTAAGCTACTGTAGATCAGACTAGACTTTTGCAGGTATAAACTCCTTTCCAAGAGAGCTACATGCAGAAGTTTGAGGATAAATGAAGCTGTTACATTATCTAGTCTGTTCCCTTAGCTGCCAAAGGACACTGGATTTCACACTGCTATGCCTATATTCATCTCAACTACCTTACACTTTGCATGAACTTGGGAGATTGCTTTATAGCAAATCTTGCATTGCATATAGAGGTCATAAGTCCTTAAACTGAGTGACTGTGCTCACAGTGACATACCTTCCTGTTGCTGCAAATGCAGCATAATGGTTGTTGTCATTAAGGGTATGTCTGGTGCTTGTTGGGTGACTTACCGAAGTGATTTAGCAGGAATGTGTAAGCCTCTGGGGGAGCCTGCAACTTATGTCAGCATTTCAGATGACATGGAGCTTGGATGGCTGATCAGCTCACCCACTGAGATGCAAACCCAAGTTCAGCCTGGGACAGAAGTGCCTCAGAATAAAAGGTACTGTTGCAGAAAAACAATTTTATCAAGAGTGACCAAAAAAAAAAAATTATCAACAGTTTTTTATTATATCTAGCTTTATTGCTGCAGTCCTTCCTACTATGAACTGAGAATGGGCACTGAAAAGATTCTTCTCTTGGAGGTTCTTTTTTCCTCTCCTTTTGTGCTGTTCTTTCTTGCATTCATCTGCAGTTCTTTGTTGCCAACTAAACAGAGCCCTCACAAATTAGTAGAAACAAGGGGCTTATTTCTGCTCCTGGCTTCTCAGCAGCTTTTATTGCATATGAATATTTTTCTTCATTATGTTTTTGGTTGTGGGTTGTTTATTTCACCTCTGCTTTCTCACAGTTTTCATTGTATTTCAGTTGCTTGGGATGGCTTATCTCTGCCATTTCCATTCATGCCAAAGGCTACTGGTTTTGACCTCTCCACTTTCCTTCATACTTGACCAAAGGTTGTCAAATCTCTACTCAGGCCCATGTACTATGAAATCTAATTGAATTCTTGCTTTTCTTTACCTCCTATCTTTAATTCTCTTCATTCTGCTTAGTTTATACTGCCTTGTGCATTAAAGAAGATACAACTACCATGCATGTTCTTGTGGCTGTACTGCCCTCTTGCCTTGTCAGTTGACACTTGAAAGTTCTCAGTTGCTACTAGAGTTCTCTGTTTCCTTTCATCTGAAGATTTTCCTCTGAAACCTTGCAGATGTTTGTTGCTTCACATCTACAAGTTTCTTTTTTTATGTTTTATGAAAAATACTGGTGCTTAGACTTGTGTCTGTGCCTTGATTTTTATATCACTGACTCGTTCTTCCAAGATCATCACCTCAGTCAGCAAACCTAGTTAAGATCTATACAGTTTGTCTACTGGTTTTTACTCTACCTCATTATTAAATTGTTCCTTCTCTTTTCTCATTGCTGTCTCACCTGTGGAGTTGGTTAAAATTCTCTCTTCCAGTTAGGTTTAATGGCTTATTTGGTGGTTCTTCATTTATTTCCTACTTCCCTGTCCACCTCTCTCCTTATTTCCAAGCAGCTTCCTAAAGACAGCTTCTTGTAGAACTTCAGATCTTCCAAAATGTCTTCCTTTTCCCTGCTTTTTGACACTATTTTTTTAAAGCCCTTTATCAAAATGCTGGTTTATGAATTTTGTCTCTTTCAAGCATCATGGTTGTGACTAAGCAAGTGATCCTTTATGTGTGTTCACTTGCATGTTGGATACTTAAGACAAAGTTGCTCTTTAAATAAAATTGAATGTGATGTTCTGAAATGAAGTCTTCTACCTCACTTAAGTATTCATTTATATCTATTTAAAAAAAAAAAAAAACCAAAACACAAAAAACCAACCAACCAAACAACCCTTGGAAACAAATGAGCTTTTTTATTTATTTTTTAAAATCACTTCTATTAATTTATTTCCATGTTTTCCCTTTCCAAACCCAGCATACAGTCCAGTTTCTTTGTTCAAAAAGCTGTCTGCTCCTGGCCATTCCTCTATTGCTGCAGCATCACAAAGATGGTGTGAGCACTGACACCCAAAGTCATTCTGCTAAAGAGCAGGCAGTCGTTAGAAACAGAGAGCTTTGTGAGAGTGAAAAGCTTTGGGCCAAATAGAAAGAACTCTCTAGAAAGGATCCATCTATCAGTTGCAGCCTTCCTGGTATTTCTAGGACATTATGCAGCCTGGTGCTCACCAGTGATTTCTAAAGTGTGTTTATGGTGAGGTAATGCAAAGAGCAGTTTTCTGAACTACCTGTGAAGAAGTGTTGTGATAATTTGAGATTTTTTTTTAGTAATTTCTAAAATAGCAGACAAATATAAAACTTTGAAAATGTTATGATGCCAGCTGCAGAAACAATGTAATGCAGTAGTCTTGGAATGTGATATCACAGATAGATCTCATGGTATCATCATGTATCTTTTCATTGCCAGCACAGTCCATCTAGGGAGACAAGTCTCATAGTTAATTTAAGAGTGACGATTTTATTTGTATGGTGATACGGTTCTAGGGATCTTTGCAAATAGCCTGAATGGGGTTTCATGGAATGGCAGCATAAAACCTTGCTGTGGGGAAACTGGTAGGAAGAACTGGGACGAGAGCTGCAGTGTTACCCAACAGCTGTGGGTATAGGGGGTGTATGGGTATAAGGACTGTGTCTTGGAAAACTTTTCTGCACAGGTCTTCATTTTTAACAAACACTTCTTAAACAGGGCTGTGGTAGTAGGATAGATAAGGCCAAAGGAAAAAAAGGAAGTTTGGTTTTAGTTCCTTCTCTCATCTGACTTCTCCAGCTTATTGCCTGAAAGTATTTTCTCTGATCTAGAGATGAGCACTTAGCATGTCCTCACCAGATTACTAAAGTAGTTGGTGAGCACTGTTTTCCATCTGCTTTTTGTCCTTCCATTTCTGGATTTGTTGCTTCTGATGCAGCTTTCCCTTCTGTATCATTTGGAAGCAGGAGAAGGCTTGAATGCCGACTAGTTCCCCTGCCCCCCCCAAAGAATGTTACCCTGTCTAGTTTTTCATCCAGATAGCCTCTGGCTATTCTTGTTTCCACACTATTCTCTGCAGACTTCTGGAATTATTTGGTTAGAAGAATTAATTATCTTGAATGTGCTGGAGTAGACTGATACTTATTTTTTAAACTTATTTTCCTTTCTGCGGTGCTAGGGTTAACGAGTTTGCTGTTGCAGTCACCTGCCTGCACCTGTGAATCACTCTGGGTGAAGAAGTGTCCAGGAAAAAAAGCAGCAGAGAAAAAAGATGTCTGATTTTTGTTGAATTTGACATTCTGTCCAGCATGCTGCCCACACTTACCCTTTCGATTTCTTACTGGCACTGACCTAAATGAGACAGATGGAAACAATTATTTCATCCAGAATCTTGAAAGAAAGTGTAAGGCAGTAGGGACAGCAAACTGTGAAAACACTCTTGAGTTTCTGAAGATGTATAGCTGCAGGTTAACTTCCTATCTTTGATTAAACAGATCAGAATTATAACCACTATCTTAAACTGCAAGCTCTGCAACTGGCTAAAATTGGAAGGCACAGTACTATGCCTTTTCAGAGGCAAGGCAGCAGCAGTAGCAATGATGAAGTGATTCCTTCAGACAGGCAAACTCTTTTCTGAGAAGCTGTTGAGTTATATATTAGTGTCTGCTTCAAAGGATAACTGCAAAATACTGTGAATTATCTGAAGAGGTTTTCTCTCCTGTGTGCATTGCAGAGTGTAAAACATAAATACTAAAGTATTCATTGTCTGCAGCCCAGAGCAACTTCAATTCATGTTTTTGCTTCTTGACATTGGCTCAAAAATGTGAAGTTTGTACTATAGCAATCCTAAGACAGTCTTTGCTGTAACATATGAAAATCTAACACTTACTAGAAATCACACTGAAACACGAAGGTATACAGAAGGTGTGGAATTCTTATTGTAACTAAGGTATTGCAAACCAAAAATATCTGTTCCTAAGGATATTATCAAGATGCACAAATGGAAATGTATGAAGCCACAACTGGAAGAAAAGATGATACAGAAATACTTCCCTTCTTCTAGTGGAGAAAGATGATCTTCCTTGAGTGAGGTAGTAATTTCAAAGCTAATTCTCCCAGTTTGCAGACTTGATGGTTGGTGAACCTAAACAGGCCCAAACTCAAAGTGAATTTGGCATGCACAAAAACCAGAGCTGAGAGAGACACAGCTCCATTTGCAGACTTGACTATCAACAGCCTAATTTTATAATGAGAGCTTCCAGAGAAGCAACTCCAGTTTACAGCCCTAACTTCTACAGCATTAGCTCCATGCAAATTTTTCTTGGCATTATTATCCTCGTCTGTAAGAAGATGACAAATATTGGGATTTGTGATGTGTTGTCCTGTATCATCTCTTTCAAGATGCTGCAGTGGTAAGATCTGACTGGGTGGACAGAGGAAGATGGGTGGCCAGTTGCAACAGAAACTCAAGGGGAGAAATACAAAATCTTAATAATATCCTTCTAGGTAATGAGCTGGAAGTCTTAGTAAGGAGGATAGAGCCCAAGCTGAACTTCATTTTTTTTAATTCACTAAAAATAATAATTCCTTTGTGTGTTATACTTGGACCAAAAGATATGCTCTTGTGATACACCCAAGTTTTCATTTAGAAACTTTAACTTGTCAGAACTTTTTCCAGCAATACTTGTGTCTCACCTTCAGATAAACATTATTACAACTATTTAAAAAAAAAAAAAAACTGCACTGTTCATGTAGCTGGTAATGTTCATTTCATATCTAAAAGGTGCTTTTAAGAGCCACTGTCATTAGATGGAGACACCTGTTTTCAGTGGGTTCCCTGTCTTGTCTTCTGACTTGTAAGCTAAGATGAAATTGGCAACAGCTGGATATAAGTAAAGCAGTGAAAAGTTTATTGGAAGGAAATACCATTTTTTTTAAAAATCACAGCTTTTTCTGTCAGGGGTTGTCAGTGTATCATCAGGAAAACTAACAGCAGAAATGTTGCAGAGAAAAACCTTGCTATTTAAGAGCATCCTTTGCTGCCATCTTTTTCACCCATTAGCAGCCTGGGTACAAAAAAAACCTGAGGCCACTTGGGGAGGGGGAGGCAAGGCAGTTGGACCATCCTCCTCCAGGTGGGCATTGTAGGATCAATGCATTTGATGAAGACTTTTCTTGATGGGAAAAAAATGTGTAATCTGCTGTAAGTATTTACCTTTGTACGTTTTCCCAACTATAGGCTTTCATGGCCTGCTGAAGGTGGGAAAGCAGGCAAAGGGGGAGAGAGGAATTACTCTACTCGGTGAGAACTCCTTGAAATGGAAGGTTGCTTTTTAGCCTGTACACTCTGGCATTATTTGGGCAGCACAGGGCAGTTTGCTCTGTAGGTGAAGGGAGAGCATGTGAAGATGATTCTTGGGTGCAGCCTCCCTTACATTGTGAGCATTCCTTAAGGAGTGAACTGTGTCCTGGAAGGCTCTGTCAGACTCCATTTCCAGTAAGTGACACCTTTGAACCTGCCTCTAAAATTTTGCAGAGGAAATGCAGTGGGAGAAAAGTAAGCAAATTTCCCCTTTTGAGGCAGGGATGCTAGGAAGCTGGGTTATCCTTGTTAGCTTCCTGGGGCTGCAGGAGGAAGGACTAATTTAGTGGAGGAGTATCAGAGATGGCTTGTCTCATGATGTTTACAAGTCCTTTTAGATGTCACTGTAAGTGCTCTTGCTCTTAGCTGGTAGAAGTGAAGGCCTGTCAGGGAAGGAAAATGCCTTCTGATGTTCCTGGATAACTATTTTATTAGCTGTTAGCTTCCTAGTGTACACTTGGATGACTTAGCTGAAGAAAATTAGTACACCTGAGACTTTCAGTCAGTCTTGTATTCGTTTAGAATGAAAAGTAGTTTGATCAGTTTGTGTAAAAACATATCCATCCTTTTTTCCTCTCAAAAGATCGGTACTCTCCCTCAGGAAAGAAATGAAAGCTGTTCCTGCTCCTGTAGCGACTGCTTCTGATTTCCACCGCTTCAGAGCAAAGTGCAGCTGTGTCATTGTGTCTGCAGTGTGACAGATCATTCTGAGATGGAAAATGGGGAGTGTTCTGTTTCTTTAAAACTAAAATGGGCATTAGGAGGGGAGCAGTTGTTGACCTGTTTTCCTATGGTGTGTGCATCCACTGTAGTTACCTGGATTGGGAAGTGTTAACCAATTAGTCACCTGTAAAACTTCCTTACTGAACCAGCAAGGGGCAGTGTGACCTCCCAGAGTGGCATGGGATTGGAAGTCAGGTGCTGACAAATTCTGATCTCTCTACTGGCTCTTGCTCACTGAATGGCCTTGGCAAGTCACTTCCCTCCCTCTCTCATTTGCTCCACAGCTGTAATACATTTGAGAGCCATCCTTGCCTGTCTTGCAAGGATCTGGGGAAGAGGTGAGTGCTATGCAAGTGCTAAATATTGTTATTAAAACTATAATATGTCAGGTAGCGCAGATAATGTAGATCATCTGCCCTCTCAGGCACTTGACTGTTAACCTTATGTCTTGGCACACTAAAAATGTGCAAGATACCAGGTACAATGACACACTTTAGTCTTGAAATTGCTTATGTCCTCAAGGTCAGATTTGTTGACTTCAGTATCTGTTTCACAGCTGCAATACCATGTTTTGGTCAAATGGTGATAAATGAGAGTGTAACTCAGTTGTAATTCCTTCTCTGTCTTCCTAAATATTTTATTTCTTAGGAAGCTGATGCTGCTATGAACATAATGAATAAAACTGAATTCACAGTATTCTGCTTTCCACACATAAATGTTTATATTTAAAATTGCTAAGATTTCAGTGCAATAAATATAGCTATATAACAGTTTGCTTCAAAACATTTTTTTTTTGTGCTCTGTCAATACACTTGTGTCTGTGATGAAGCCGCTACTGCAGTGGTTAGGACAGAAGCCTGGTTGTGGAGACCACCAGGTTTGGATGCTAGCCCTGCTATCTGGTCACGTGACCTGGGGACAAACCAGTCATCTCTATGTTCAAAAGCATATTAATCTACAAAATAAGAACATCACTATACCTGTGTTTTGGAGGTGCAGAGGGGAAACAAACTTCATGTTGAAGAATCTAAGAGCTATTGATCTGATCTTTCAAAGGTGTGTTACCTTAGTGTGTGGTCTTACATCGTGCCATCAGGAGATGGTTTTCCAGGAATCTGAGAAGTCCAGAGCCAGCATGCAAGCATCTAGTCCAGCATGTAGGGAACCTGACTTCCAGCAACCTTTTTATTTCTGAGGTAAATGATGCTGATGTATTTGGATCAGAGATGCTAACTGCATGGGTGCAGCTTGCTGGCGATGGTAATGTACCTGTGCTTTGGAATTCGGATGTTTGCTAAAGGGAGGAATTCCCATTGCAACTTGGGAACTGTTTAAAGAGAACAAAACCTGTGCATTAAAGTGGCAATATGAAGATGCAGGTAATGGGAAGGATCAGTTGGAGGCCACAGAAGAGGTCTGCAATCCATTGACATTAATTTGCATTTTAAAGTGATATTTTATACCCGGAGTCTGCCCTGTCTTCCATGTGCCTGATGATCCCCTGGTACCTCACACCGTGGTTTACCGTCAGTATGGCAGAAGCCCCTTGCTCTTTCAGATTGCGGTTCTGTCCATTTAATTTACAAGTGCAAAGGACAGGAGTTCTTTGATAGTCATGCAGCTGCTTAAGGGTGTGTGATCAGATACCTTCCTAAATTGGAGTCAAAGCTGTTGATGAAACTACAACAGTTGTATTCCTAAGAGTTCTATACTGCCACAAAAACCCTTACCTGAGCTTTTCTCATTGTGCTTTACAGCTCGTAAATATTAAAAAATGAACTCTAACTTTTCTAGTGTGGAAAGGCCTGTGTAAACACAGTGCCACCTGAACTAGAAGTCAGATGACCAGGTTAGCTCCTGATGTGGGTGTGAAGAGCTCACTCAACCCTCTCCACCTGCTCTACCGTGAGTGCTGGGATGTGTTGCATTGCTCCAGCTGCTCAAATCAAATACCTCTGCTCTGTCTTTTGGCTTCATATGATTTGTAGTAGGGGTTTTTTTTGTATGCAGGTGACAGACAGAATATTTAAGCAGACATTCTTCTCATATCCAATAGATTATTGCTTGAATTAAGGAAAAATGATAGCTGGAGTGGTAAGGGAGAGTCACGAATTCCAGTTCCGATTTTTAGCTGCTTTCCTGCTGTTCTGTAAAGCTCTCACCTCTTCTTTCTGATGTTGCTTTATCCCTGTTTTGAAAAGAGAGTGTAAGTTAAAAAAAAAAAATAAAAAATGAGGGGAGCAGAAATCCCTCTGATGTGAGAAGGTGCACCTTTTCTAGCAATGCTGAGGCTTTTTTTTTCCCTGATCAAATTCTACCTGAATTCTCTGAACAGTTCTCAACTTGAAGCTGTATCTTCTTGCTGTGAATGATTTACTATAAACAACCAGCCTATTCCCCTCAGTTGCTCACAACCCTTGGAGATCTCTCTCATCTTGGCATTTATGAGTTTGTCCAGTCATCTTTCATAACATAGGCAATTTCTTCAGTTTGATTATTAGTTTTCCACAGCCTTGCAGTCCTCAAGTCCTTAAATGATCTGAGTGATGAAGGGTATGTGAAAAAATGAAGTTTTAATAATATGGACAAGTACTTTGCTGATTCACATGTTCAGTTTATGGGTCAGTCTGGGTGATGCTTGTGGCCTGCTTGAAGTCTGAGCAAGTATTTGAATATTTTAAATAGGTATCATTAAGTTTCTGAGTTAGTGGACAGTGGGTATAAACTGCAGAGCTCATAATGGCACTGGCCAGGTTGGGTATTCTGATAACGCCAGCCTGCCTCAGTTCTGCTGCATGGAGTGGTAGCTTTGGTGAAGGTCTGGCAGGATAAATGCACCTCTCAAGATTTGTTTCCTTCACAACCCTGGGCCGTGGGTACCACTTTCAACAGCAGAGGGTAATTAGATCCTAATGGCTGCTTGGAGGATCTTGCTCCACCTGAACCTGCCAGAGTCTGCGCACTTCTCTTCCTCACCTCTCCTTTCACATTTTGCAGTACTCGACAAATTCTGAGTTGCCTGCTCGCCCCTTCCCTGTCCCTTAGGGGGATGAAGCGGAAAGGCTGCTGCCGCCACGGGCCGGCATCCACCGTGCTCCGGCTCCTGCTCCCGCTCCCCACCAGGTGGCAGTAGGTGGCAGGGAAACCCTGCGGCGGGCGGGCGGGCCGGGGGGGGGACAGAGCTCCGGCTCCGGGGGACAGCGGTTTTCCCTAAAAACGCCGCCCCGGGCGCCTCCCGGGTGCAGGAGCCCGTGCGGGTGGTGGGGTGGGCTCTCCATCTACTTCTTGATGGCAGGAGGTGGCAGTGCTCCTCACTGCATGTCCTCCAGATCCCACCCGTGTCTCTGGAAGTGGGTGGAGGTGAGAACGGGGCAGGCCAAAATCCCAAGTGCATCCGTGGGGTGTGTGTGGGCTGTTGACCAGGTCGAGCCCATGAGTTTGGGTGCTCATCAAACACTGCATCTGCTGCTCTGCAGTGCCTGGGGCAGGCCCTGAATGCTTCAGGCCTCATAGGAACAGTTACATGTAAGATGACCACAGAACATCACTTCCCACCTCAACAGGCTAAATTAAGTTCCCCTGCAAAAGTAGTTGTCCTGGAGTGATCACATGGTTGAAGTCACTGAGAAAAAAACCCTAACTTTCAGGCCAGGAGGAATATCAGCACAGGCAAAAACATCATCAGATTTGTCACCGGGACTGTGCAGACACAAATTTGAAGATCAAACTGGGGGCTAGGTCATAGCAGAGGGAACCATTGCTGGGCCAAGCTGCAGGAGCAGCAGAATGGCTCTCACGGGTAACTGTTGTGCATGGCTTTGAGTATAAGAGTATCAGGAGTCCTATAGCCATCTGACATGGATGGTGAACTTGGCCGGAGGAAATGCTGGCTGAGATAGAAGAGCAGGAGTCGGTGCCACTTGGTGGTGGTTGTACTAGAACACAACTGGAAACACCAACCGATGGCAGGTGCTGCCCAGGCTGTAAAACAGTGCTCTGTGAGTATCCATGTCTTGTCTTGTATTTACAGGCAGAAAGCGTGTATCATTTACACACAATGATGTAGTGGAGTAAACCCTACAAAGCAATATCCTTTGAGAATCTGGATGCTTTGACAGAGCTCTCTGTAAATGCAACAGCACAGGCTTGAAGAAAGAAACCAGCACTTTTCTATCCTGTCCTTCAGGGGGACAAGGCTCAAGCATGGTAAGTTTTTTCCATTAAAGTGTGGTCAATGGAACAATCATATGATGTGTTGATCAGGAAAAGGATGTGGGAGTTTGAGAGGAAAAACTGATACTATCGTGCTAATGGCATAGAGCGTCAGGAAGGATGGCAAACAGGATACTGCGCCGTGCTTGGCGCAAAGCACCGAACGATGCTGTGGCTGCAGAGGCTGGAGTCAGCTGTGGTCTACATTGAGAGCATGGGAAAAGCTGGACCAGAAAGCAGAGTTACTAGTCTTACACTTCCCTGCTGGAATGAAGGGCTTTTTGCTGATTCTTTTGGGAAAAACCAAGAAAATGTTAGGCAATATTCCAAAGATGTCAAAATAGTAGAACAACTAACTGGAGGAAAACTTACATTTAGTTGCTTGGAGGCTCTGAAATGAGAGTGGTGGGGAGCTGAATAAAGCGGGGGGATTCTCAGCAGGAGGTCCTTGTATCCA
The DNA here is from genome assembly GCA_024605025.1 of Megaceryle maxima. NCBI lineage: Eukaryota > Metazoa > Chordata > Aves > Coraciiformes > Cerylidae > Megaceryle > Megaceryle maxima. The sequence continues at coordinate 154,846 of JANHGN010017081.1, forward strand.
GGGCTTTGCTGGGAGGCAGTTCCAAACTCAGGGATAAACAGATTCAAAACAACGCTCAAGGGACTATGTTTAACCCTCTGCTGCTCTAACACCTTGTGAGCATGGCTAGGGGTGGGAACATGCCTGTCCTCTTGTTTTTTGCAAGTTAATATTTTGTTTCAGATACTGTTGTAGGTCATGTGATGGGAAGATACTTCAACAGTAACTCTTCCAGTGTCACTTGTGAGTTGTGTTTGGGGTGAATCAGTATTTTGGCAGGCTTGAAAAATTGTTTGTATGTGAGATGGCAGTGTTTTCTAGCCTACAGTTAGATCTTGGTCAGGGGTTATCTTTGTGTTTTAAAACCACCCACCAAATTTGCACAGACACATCTGGAAGAAAGCAGGTAGACCTTGCAGCCCAGCTGCTCCTGAAGGTTTCAGCTTGAGTTGGCTGTTTTGGCAGCCCAGCTGTGAGGTGCAGAAGTAGTTGAGAGAGACAAGTCCTCAACTTGCCCTCTTGTGATCACCATAACAGTGGAAGTGTTTAAATCTCAGAGCAAGGAAATGTCTTATTTGTCCTCCTTTGGAGGACTGTCTCACAGGGAAGGGGGTCTCAAAGGGACAGGTTTCTTTCATAACAAGCTGTTACGAGTTGCATGTGGTATATGAGAAATTACTGACCATGGATTGGAAAGCATTACCTGGTGAGTAGCATCAGCTATGTTTGTTTCTCAAATTGCATGTGTTTGCAGTGTTTTGTAAACCTGATATTTAAAAATTAAGTATCTGTAATTGTGCAGAATGTGCTTGTCCAAATGTGCACCTGCAGGCACCCCAAACAGGTCCGTCACCCTGGTGTGGGCTCCTGGCCCTCTTCTCACTTGATGTGAGCAGCAGTAGGGGATGTTGCAACACTGAAGTGACACTTGGGTGGTGGAGTCAAGATACACTGAAACAGGACACTGATGTAACTCCCACTCTGTAATCAGCCCAGTGGTGTGAACTGGTATCAACGTCAGTCTCTTCCAGCTCCCCTTTGGCACCTGGTGTGTTGCTTGTACTGCAGTAATGTTTGCATGTACATAGCCCAGTTTACAAAACTGGGTTTGCCCACCCTGCTCAGGTGCTGACAGTTTCATACTCGTAAACTATTGGGCATTAATTAATTTATTTTAAAAGCAGCCATGTGCTTGTCACTCCTTGTTGGGTCAAAACACTCTGAAGTCACCCATTCCTCAGCTTGCTGTTTTAATTAAAAAACACAGACCCTTAAAACAGGATTGTATTATCTCCAACTATTCAAGACATGGCAAATGTTAGCGCAGCAGAGTGTGAATCGCTTGCCGGGAGCCATCCTCTACCCTGGCCTCACATCTATTACCAAGTGTAAACTAATGAACAAAGAGCTGGAGTTTGTCACAATATCCAGTGTTAAGGGCTTTCAAAAAGTGCTGCAGGCTGACAGGGAAAGATGGCAAGAGGCTGCAGCCCCTGACCTCAATAAAGGCTTCAAAGGAAGCTCCTGAAAAGTTTTTTTGTAGCATAAAAAAGAAATTCTCTTGGTAATGTAGCAGCCAGTGCACTTTAATAGCTAAAGCTACATCAAGGCTTCTGCTGACTGGGTGGAAATGACATCTTTGCTTTGCATGTAAATGATTTTTTGCTCCATTATAAAAAAAGGACTTGAGACTTAGAAGATGAAGATACCAGCTTACGCAAGCAGCCCACCTGCAGTGACCATGCCGGGGAAGGAGGAGCTGGGGAGCAAGAGCCCCACACATGCCTATTCCTGGAGGGAGAGAAGACCCTGCCCCTCTGAAAGAAAAAGGTGGGGAAATCCACAGCTGCTCAGGCACCCTCCTTTGCTGTGAGTCTGTCTGTCCCTGCAGTGGGAGCAAACAAACAAGTCTGGGGTCTGTGGGAGCCCAGGGCCGTGCAGTGCAGGGAGGAGGCAGTGATGCCTCTGGGGGGAAAGCTGCTGCGTTCCTTGCTGAACTCAACACAGCACTCGGTCCACTTGCTTGGCCATTTTCCCTCCCACCAGCGTTTGGCCACCCCAGCTGCTCAGCAGCCTGCTGTCGGGGTTGTGCTCCATTGCAAACCCAATCAGTCGCTTTGCCTGCAGCACCAGCCTTTCTCTTGTCAGGCTGCAAGTCTTACAGGCAGAGACAGACCCAGACGCTGCGCTCTGCCTGTGTGCTGGACCGTACCCCACTGGCTGGCATTCCTGGGGCTGGGAACCACTGCTGCAGAAACACTAGCTGCTGGTGGGAGGGGCAGCTCATCTGGCCAGTTTGTCTCTAATTTAAAGTTGAAAACTGCCATCCTGTCTCATCTCCTGCCTGCAGCCAGCCCAACGCTCCAAACACGGCCTGTGGGCAGCTGACCCTCACTGCTGCAGCCGTGCCAGGGAATGGGCTGTAGCCAGTGGCACAGGCAGAACAGGTAGTTCCCATCAGTGACATTTTTCCAACCCTTTTTTGTTTGCAGATACTGAAGGTTTCCCATGAGCTTGCAAGCCCCAGCACAGGGAGTCGAAGATCATGAGTACCTGGATTGGCTTTATCCCAAGCTCAAAGACACCTTCCACAGGACAGAAATCACATATGATTGTCCACTGTCAGTAGCTCTCTTTGCTCGGTCTTCTCAGCGCCATTATGGACCTGGAGTCCAGGTGAAGGGGAAGGAAAGTAGCACTATGGCAGTCGGACACAGGAGGAAAAAGTGGAGAATGTCCCAGCACCAGGTAGGGAGATTCATGAGCATCAAACTGGGCAGGAAAACCACCTTGAGGCCAGGTGATTAGGAAGCTCAAGGTGGATGTACATGCTTCCTCCTCTTCTTTTTACATGGGACTTGGGAGGGTGTGGTTCCCAAGCCATAAGGGTGAGCAACAAGGAGTAAACAGAGGTAAGGGTAGAGAGGCGAAGAACCAAATTTCCTGCCTTTTAGGAATTTAACCCTTAGTGTTCTCTCATCTTGAATTTTATCTGCAAATTAAAAATGGAGAAAGATTTTGGTAACCTCATAGTATCACCAACAGTTTGTTAAAAGACTAATTGCCAAGTAGCTTATGCATGTGGGACCATTAGTAATTCTGTAGCTATGCAAATTAAAACAGTGATGTATGATTTATAGCTTTAATAATGTTCTGAAGGCTCTTAAATTTTAATCACTTGCAACATCCTTTTTAATATTCAATTACTTTATTAACTAATTAGGTCACTTGCTGAAAAAGCACATAAGGCTGGTGCTATTTTAATATCAGCTGAACATCACAAAATACCTTTGAAATGGTGTAAATGGTTTATTTATTTTAAATAGATCATTAAGATGCTATAATTAATAAATCAATTACAGAAAAGAGACAAGAAATTGATAGATGCCAAACCATAACAGTAGTGGCTTCTCTGCTTACTTTATAAATGTTCAGAGGGATGCTGAACTTGGTGAATGTGGTCACTGAAGCACCTTCCTAGATAATTCGTATTCAGCTGAAGGGATAGGGTTCAAGATGTTCTTGGTTCATTATAGATGCTTTTTATATGAATTTAGCTTTCTGATTTGATAAAAGCTCCACAAATGACCTTGAAAAGTTAAAGTATTTAAACGGAAAGCCCTCCTTTACAGCTTGCTCTTTTGTCTGTCAAAAAAAAAAGATAAAACCGTAACATCTTAGTCCTGCTAATGCTGGGATGAAAAGCAGAACTCTGGAGGGAGGGAAGGTGGGCTGCTAATCAGTGACCTACCTGCTCTGCTCAAAACAGATGAGCACTTGCTCCTGTCCAGAGGCAGTGGCTGCAGCAGGGCAGCAGCCCTGGCCCCCAAAGCAAGAACAGAAAATTGTAGCCCTGCAAAAAGCGCCAAGATGCTCATATGTAGTGTAGCAGTTTACACCTCCAGTTCACACCAACCCCTGATGTAAAACCTGGAGTTTGAGGAGATGAATTTGTCACTAGTGTGGCTACAACTCCAAAACAGACCTTTGAATAACCTTCTGTTTTAAAAGTTAGTAATTAAGGTTAAGACAAATACTAGTTTAGTAATTCAGTCAATCTTTTTAAGAGATTTTGGCTTAAATTGTATCAACATGATGATACAAAGTGCAATAGATTTTTCTCTCTTGAGAAAACATCTGCAGTAATTACAGAGCACTCATCTTCCCTTTTCAACTTTTCTTGCTTCCATTTTCTTGTAATTAAAACCTGTAAATCAGGGGGCAAAAAGCTTAATGCTACAGTGATGTTTCTGCTAAACATAATACTGCCCTTCACAACTGAGTTGCAAAGAAAACAATTTCACATTTCAATTTACAGAGTTTCCTGGGAACTAAAATGTACCTGGTCCAAGTCTGTCTCTAAAGCAGAGTCCAGACAAGGTACAAGACTTCTACTCCAGGCCCCCAAATACCCAAAACTAAAAGCTACCCCTGCATCTGTCCCAGGGAAGCCTGCAGACCAGTTACTCAACAGTTTACAGTAACTTGCATCGTTACTGTGGCTTTAGATGAAATCACAGTTTTTTTTCTTCTTATCAAAATTCTACCTGGTTAAGATTTCTCATCAAAATGTTTATCACTGCTTCAAGAGGCCACTGTTGGGCACAACTATCCATTGAAAGGAAGAACACTGTAGACTAACCAGGGCTGGATTGGACAGCTGTGTGGAAGGAATGAGGGCACCTAAAATAACTAAACTTTACATTTTATGGGAGCTACCACAGGAAACAAAGGTGCAGAACAATACAAGTGTTAAGACACCAAACTTCACTACAGGTAGAGACAACATATGATGCTACACACCTTGGAACACATGCAGTTACAATTCTTAAGGGGTCAGAGATACTTATACAGTCAAATGAAGTCCTTGTCACCGTTTTTAAGTGTTTATTTCACCCTACAACAGTCCTGTTGTACAACATGGCTCAGGGGCTGTCCTTGGTCTCCTTGCAAAGCCCCAGGTCTCAGTCAAATAGGTACATTTTTATCACATTCCTGTAACTTCTCCCCCGTCATTTATTCATGTGATCGATTCCAGCACTGGTCAAATCATTTGTGTAGGGAAACCCACATCCTCCTCTGTCAAACAAAAAAAGATGGAGTAGCTAGAGCTACAAATAAAAGGTCACCAGTGTCAAACACAACTAGTACCAGGAGAAACAGGGAGGCAAAAATGCAGCAGAAATCACCCGCAAAGCTTTGAGTTCCAGCTCTCTCCCTCCACCCTTTTCTCTGAGGCTGCAGCTGCATTACCCGCCCCAGAGCCACTAGTACCAAGGAGCGACTGTTAACCTCCCCAGCTCGATTCAATGTGACAGTGACACTTCACAGCACATTGCGTCCAATCTCATTTGAAGCTGACAAAGATTGTTTCTGGTTTATATCTATTGGTTTATTAATGGCCTACAGCCTCTTAAGCAGATGCATATTCATTAGATAGCCAGCTGTTAGGAGGTTCCCAGATGTCGAAAGTAGCTCTGTCTTGGAATGCATTCTTTTTTTCCCTTATCATGAAACAAAGTAATTGTAGCTCTATTAAAGAACCAGTTAATTACTGAACCAATACCTTATGGCATGATTAAAAAAAAAAAAAAGTAATCTGTAAATTTGTGAAGAGCAAAGACATTTGTGAAAACAGATGAGCTGAGCCTTTGCTGTGCTATAGACATGCAGAGCTTACATAGATGTAGAGACCTGGATTAGTCCATGTAAAGAATCCCCAGCTGTAGACATCCAGGGATACATGGAGTTCTGCAAAGGCACTTTTCTTCATTTTCCACACTATGCAGGATTTCTCTCTTACCTCTTGTCCTTCCTTATCCAAATACTGAATGCAGAGGCACATAAAAAATGAAAATGAGCCACATCTCAATTTGTAAAGGTCATTTTACATAGAGAAGCAGACTTCTGTAGCTTCCCAGCTAGATAAAACTGTGACCAGATCATTGAACAAGCTGTACAGATTGACTTACAAATTCCACAGGCCATCCTTTTCCGTCTCACAACATTAACCAGGCTCACCTAGTTGTCTTTGCAACTTACTATTTTTTCTTTTCTTATTGCTTTCCTTGCACCACTAAGAGCAGCTCCCAAAGGCAAGTCTTAGCAGCATGGCTTGAACAATAACCATCCTCCTGCCACCAACTCCAGGAAACCCTTCTCCCCCTGAAGTGTTTAAAATGTTCAAGTCAGCTCCAAAACAAAGTGGTTTGGGCAAAAAGCTTCCTGCTGATTCTGTGCTTCTGGCTGATAGGAAGGAACGGCGCAGCCATTCGGGCCATCTCATCCTGCAGTGAGTGCCCTCAGAAGCAGGCAGCACAGTGCTGCTTTGTCCCCAAGAAAGAGCTGCCCTCCACTGACCTATGTAGGAAGAAGAGCATGACTACTGTTCCTGTGCTGCAGGCAGAGCTTCTGGGCGGGGGGGGGAGTTGGATGCACACAGGTATTCAGTATTTAGTTTCCAATTCTCTCATTCATACTTTTAGTTTTTGCCAGTCAAATCTGTCAGCGAGTACCAGGAGCTATACAGTAAGTGATTTTTCACTCTGCTGACATTTCTGAGTGCTAGCAAAAAAAAAAAAGTTTCCTTTGCAGTCAAATTAAATTTTTCACTGAAGAGTTTCAATGTGTGTGCAAACCTACTGGGTTTGCCTGAAACAATTCTGAATTTTAGTCAGTGATGGTTTGGAATAAAACTGGGGGGGCGGGGGGGTGGAAGAAAAAAAAAAATAAATAAATCACATCTCCCTTAAAAGCTTTAATCTGAAGCAAGGGATGGTACTATAAAATGTCATATGCTATAAAAGTGTTTACAGTCATGCACAGACAAACATGGAGGCAATTTTGTAGAGTGACTCCTGGAGCAAAGGCCTCTGAGAATAAAAGTGTCTTTAGATATTTGTTATCCTGTTATAGCTGGTATCACCTTGAGTATACAATGCCTGCCTGCATTATGTAAACACCTCATTGATAAATCCCTCCCCCACCTCCCTAAAGCTATGTCAGGCTGTTTTTAGCAGACAAATATAGCTGAAACAGATGCTGCTATAAATACCCTTGTTTAGCTGTTTCGAATATCATTTCTTTTGTAGAACATGGTGGATGCTCAAGTTATCACTGAACTTGCACCTGTGCTGGTTTGTTACTCCTCTGTACACAGCAAGATGCTTTTGGAATGACTTTACAAAAAAAAAAAAAAACCCAAACCAACATCAACAAAACCACCCACCAAAACAACACACACAGGGTTGGATTTTGATGCCACTGTCTCTTCTGAAGTACAGACATGATTTACAAAGAATTTCACTAATTTTAATGGAACTCCTAAAGAGATTAGAAGCTACAGAAGCCATAGGTGGTAAAAGCTTACCTCTGACAACCAGACAAACAGTTAATTCCCTCCATTTACTCCCTGTAGGCTCCAAACTCCCATGACAGTTGCTGCTTTTCAGCTTGGTGTGAGAAGATGAGGCAGTCAAACTGGTAACTGTTAACTGTCACAGGGTTTACAGTCTGGGGTTTTAAATCTCTTGCATTTTGGACACTACCATGATAATACAAGCATATAGTCAAGTGCCATATAGCACACGGCCCGACCTCAGCCGGGGGCAGTTTGCAGCTACAGCTGGACCTGGCTTGGAAAAATAAAATGAAAGGACTTGTACTAACATAATAGCACAATTCAGGGTATATTCAAGTTACATTAAGCAGCAGATGATAAATGGTAGATCTGTCACTGTTCACACAGTAGCTCATTTGGAATTTCACTGGAAACATAACTTCTATTTTTAAGATACTATTTTGCTCATACCTGAAATATCAGAGATGGAAGAATTTTATGATACCCACCTTAAACAAGTTCAATATTGTTTTCAGCAAACACAATCCATTTTATAATCAGTCTTTATCTAAAGATGTAAACCATATTCCACTGAGCACTCCTACCTATGATCCATGTCCTTGGAACTGGAGGAGAAAATGGGATAAAATCTCCCTGCACCAGGCAGTCACCACTGCAGGCTGAAGATGTGTGGGGATGCACCTGGCCCACGCTCTGAAGGAATCACTGCTCCTAAGCCCATGTACCCTAACATACAGTGCACAAACCCAGAGATCCACTCTAAACTGACCAAATGTTTTCCACTGGAGCTATTTTAATCCCTGACAAATATGCTTCATTATAATTCATCTCCTGATTAGAAGCTCAATCACTGCTTCCTCTGAAGACATGTGAGCAACCTAAACAAGGACATGATCTTTCAAGACGAATCTATTTAACCAGTTAAATTTACCTTAAAAGGACATGAACAGACTCACCCTACTCATCAGAAAACCTAAAGACTACTGAGAAACACTGTAGCCCTCCAGCACCATTAAAGGTAGCAACATCAACTACAGGTTTAGTTTTCCTTGCCACCCACCTACCACCCTGGGACCTAGCTTTCTTCACGCCACAATTTTGTGAATACCGAACCAGTTTTGAGTCTTCCCATCTGTTAGAACTAGAGATTTTAGAGATGATTATTCCAAATAAGTTTAAAGGTTTCAGAACAGGAACCAGAGCGATCTCTCCTACTCAGCCGTTAAAGCCTGCCTTGATTACTTTGATGTAACAACACTTGAAAGCTCCTATTCTTTGAAACTAATTTAAACACATTGAATTGTTGAAAGATTAAAAACCGCAGTCAGCTAATTACACTCACTCTCATCTCTTATTCAGCAAATGAATCACTTTTCATTACCACTTAGCTGAAGTACATGAATTTCTGCCTAATTAGAAATGTTGTAGATGGAGCATTAGCAAGGCTGGAGCGGGTCAGGATATCTTGCCTGCTTCATTTTTAATTCCTAACAGTAGAGCCAGATAGGAAAGGCTTCAGATAAGAAGTCATTAAACAATTTTAAATTATTTATAAAAATTACTTTGCCCAAATTATAATTATTTTTTTTCCCAAATGCTCTCATAAACGTCAAATGGAATGAAAGGAAAAGCAGCCCAACATTGATTTTAATGAACATTTTAATGTTATGTATAACAGAACATTATGAATACAATGGAAACAAAGTTTTATCAATTTAATAATAAAAAAAGAAATCCAACATAAGAAAAGGGAGGCAGTAAATTTCATACCTATAGTATAGTGCTTATTCTTAACAATATTCCCATCTTGTGAATATAACAGCTTTGTATTCCAGATTCTAGAATCATGATTTGCGCGAACTTAAATGCAGAATTACAGAAGGAAAAACAAAATCCCCCAAAACCTTAATTCATTCTTTTGTTTTCAGTAAATCAGTAAAATCTTTGACTGCTACAGGTTTCCTTTATTAA
>JANHGN010017084.1:0-137615 GCA_024605025.1 Megaceryle maxima
TCCTTTGTGGACATGCAGAATTTCTATGAATATAGTTTTTTGTAAACATTTTGTAACAATTTTGGTTTCATAGTAACTGTGTTACTTGCTGATCATTCTAGGCTGATGTAAATAAAATTTCCAAAAAAAAAGAAAAAAGAAAAAAGAAAGAAAAAATTCTGATTATTTTCCTTTTTAAGACACTGTGATATATCAAAGTGCACAGTTTGCTGTATGAAGTAATATGGTTTTAAATTTTAAATAAAAAATAATTTCTAGAAAATAACGAAGTTTATGCCTGTTTATCCCGAACAATTTGCCGCTTCCTCGCTGAAACTTTGTACCCGAGCCCAGGCCGTGTCATGACATCCCCCGTGTCCCAAACATCTCGGAAGAGCTGTTGGTGCTGCTCTCCAGAGGGGACTTGTGTGTCTGGGAAGGGCTGAGGTGGGCTTGCCCACAGCCCGCGGAGAGGAAGGGAAGGGCCCCGTTTGCTTCACCTCCGGTCAGAGGGGGGTAAGAGAGCTGGGGAGTGACGCAGGCGGGGGAACTCCCCCGCCTTTGTTCACCTAAAGAAAGTTTGATATCAGACAACTAATTAAGTCCAGATACAACACAAAGAGCCATCTGCAGAAACGCTCTCCCAGCACGGCTCGCCCAGAGGCTGCGTCTGCTTTTCATTCCGGAAAGGTGCCCGAGCCCCTCCGACAAGAGCGCAGGTCCCCGGCGGGCTCCCAGGTTCATAAAAGCTCTGGTTAGCGGCTCTCCCTTTGATGTAAGTCAAAAATCTTATTAGCCTGATAACGGCTGAAAGCACCCTAAAGGCCAATGTTTATTAGTCTGAAATCTTTATGACTTGGCTTTATTATATTGAGGCAGGAGCAAGTGTCTGTGTTCTCCGGGATGGGAAGTGTGGGAGCGACCGGAGCTGTGCCACCTGGGGCCACAAGAAACTCTGCAAGCAGAGGCAGCACCTTGGGGACAGCTCACCCAGCTCTGGGCTCCTCTCAAGCCCTCCTCTCCATCACTGCATGAGGCGGCATCGCCCCGGGAAGCTGCGCAGGGCAGCATTTTAGGCTCTGTCGTTGTGCGTTTATTAAATAATCCCCAGAAGTTGACATTTCTTGTACACTGAGATTTAAAAGATAATTCCTTCCCACTTTAATTATTTTTAAGGGTCACCCTCATACACCTCTCTCATCTCTATTCACTCGGGCCCCCTGGAAAACCGCAGCTTTGACGCCTCTGCTGGGAAGAGACTTTCATAGCAGAGCCGAGTCTCACTTTTATATTCCAAACCCTGATCAATATGCAGGGAACACGTCAAAAAAAAGAAATGGGGAAAAAAGCTAAAAGCAACTGATGCCTTTGCAAAGCCTCTTCTACACAGCTCAGGATGAGAGACCTGCTTCTGGGAACAAAATTCTTCCCACGTGCCGAGGGCTGCGGCGAGGGAACGGCTGCTCCCGTCGGCCGAGAACAGCGCGGGGCAGGGCAGGGCAGGGCAGGGCTGGCTGACCCCGCACGGCAAAGCTCCGTCCGCACGGGAGATGCCAGCAGCTGTCAACATAAATCGTTACCACTGATAACGCAAGGCAGCAATTAACCTTGTCAGTCAACAGATCACCCTTTACTAACTGTGAACCCACCATCTCAAAGCTGCCAATCATGCTACAAATGAATAATTAATCAGACAACAGATTTCACTCATAAAAAAGGAAATTGGTTCCCTTTGAGCACCAATTAGTCCCTCTGGGCAAAGGAGGGAGGAAACCAGGAAGGGTGACTGAGGCAACTCTGCCCAGCCTCCCACCCCCCTGCTCCGCCCCGGCACCTTTAGACATTCTGGACTTTCAGCTCAGCAGAGAAAACAATTTTTAACTTGTGTTTCTTTCAGGAAAATCCCACTGTGAGGGGGTAGCTGTTCATCTGCAGGCAGGTGCGTTCCTGACCCTGGATGACAGAGCTCGGAAGCAGCCACTGCGCAGGAAGGAGGGACAGCGACACGAACCACCACCACCACGCCTCCCTTTCTACAAACACCAACTCTCTTCTCCCTCAAACCAAACCGAACAAGAACTCTGCCACTCAGGAAGGACTCAGGCAAACTTGGACCTAAATGTTTTCATAAGCAAATTAAACCTGATTTTCTTAATGAAAATTTGGGGATGGAACAGAGAGAATGAGGGCAGCAGGAAAGCAGCTTCTCCTCTAACATGCTACGTGGTAGGCTTAAGAGACCGAGAGCCAGTGGCTACACGTCAGAAGCGGGCACGCATCGTTAGCGTACAGACCCGCTCAGCCACGGAAACAGGCTCTGTCACCAACTACACAGAAGAAAATAACTTCCCACTTGAAGAAGACGTTGGCTTTCAGGCATCGAGAGCCTTTCAGGTTCTCAATGCGATTTTCAGAGGTTGTATTCTCATCATCCCGAGCTTGCTGAGCACGCTGGGGGAGCATGGCTCGCGCCACCTCCATCTCTCGTTCCACAGATGAGAAACTGAAGTGACTTTGCACCAGGGGAAGTCATCGGGAAGGGGCAGAGCCTCCTCCAGAGACCCCTCCGCTATCCCCCCACTTCCAGGGGGAGCGCAGCGGGAAGGGGACGGGCTGGGCCCTGCAGCACCAGAAGACAACATCACCAGGAGGTGAAACCCAGCAGAAAAGCGAGCTCCCAGCTCCCAGCAAAGTGGCCGGCACGGAATGAAACGTACCCTGAGCCTCTGCTGGACACCCAGCTGGAATCCAAACTCGCCTGTGACATTTGGAAGAGTTTGGTGACATTTTCCTTCAGGAATCTCCACATCTGGTATTTTCAGCCAGGAACTGAAATACCAAACCAGCCACAGGGCCAGTGCCGTACGCTTACATTCTGCTTTTAATGAGAAAAACTGTGATTGTGGCTCAGAGAGCTGCGCATCACACGGGAGCTCAGCTAAACTGGGACAAGGAAACTGAGCAGAAGACACCAGACAGTGGAAAGCCAGCCCTGTCCTACCCAGAGGAACAAAGAGGGGAGGAGAGCAGGAGAGCCTGGTCCACCCCCCATTGTGCCCAAGAGCTGATGCTCACAGGGAGATGGGGGAGCACACAAGGATGGTCTGTGCAATGTGAGAGAGCACCGAGGATAGGCCAGGACTGGAGCAGGATCGGTCCCCGCTGCCAGCCCGAGCAGGAGCAGCTCAGCGGGAGGTGTCAGTGCTCAGGGACATTTACCGAGCAGAAAGTGCTGAGCAATTTGCTGGGGCAGACAGGGTGCTGACACCTTTTATTTTAAGTAGTATCAATGGTGCTATTTAGCAGGCTCTGAACACCGACTGAAAGCGTGATCTTAGTAAACAAGAACTCTTTTGGCAGCGCTGAGGTAACATATGGGCTCTGCATATAATGTGCCTTGAAATGGTTTTCGTAGATTAGCAAAGTGACGGTGATACAGCTGATCCTTCACAACCCCGACGACGCTTCGCACTGGCTGACAGGGGGACCAGGTCTGGAGAGGCTCCTTTTCATGGGCATTAAAAGGAAGCAGGCGGAACCAGAACACGATCTCCAGCAGAAGGGAGAGGGACATCATTACAGGAAGAAAGGGGACACATGGCAGAGTGCAGGGTCAGATGAATCACTGCAGAAAAGACCAAAAGCGTGCTGCAGGAAGATTTCAGGCACAGACCATCCCATCCTTTTAGAGCTTTTTACCCTTCAGCACTAGATAGCTTATTTTCATCCTCCCCTGCTGCCCAGAATTTCTTTCCATTTTCTACATGCACACTGTTTACTCACTTTATGGCTTTTTCCTCCATTAATGTGTTTATCTTTCTCCCTGCTCTTTGCTCGACGCGCCATTCGCTGCTTCTTTACAACAAAGTGCCTGCTACGCTCCGACAGTGAATTCTGCTGAGGGAAGTTTAGGCTGCTGCTGACACTGTTGTCACTGCGGGTGTCATTAACCGCGGAGATTTGCACCATTTCCACAGTCAGTGGCAGCTCCCTGCGCTCCTTCGTGCTGGGCTGGGGGTGCCGAGAGGAGCCAGCCCACAGGGTATCCCCACGGGTCACTCTCCTGCAGGGCTGCGGAGCAGGATCAGGGCACTTGCCCCCTTGGGATGCAGCAAGCAGCAGACCCCCACCCACTGGGAGAGCCCTGCTGCTCCCAGCTGCCTCCAACAACACCGGTGGGACAGCACAAGATGTGGCTGTTCCCCAGTGCTCCGCTCCGGCGGCTGCAGCACACGGACCTGCCCGGGCTCTCATCCCTCCTGACGAGATGCTGTCCCCCACCCAGGGATGGCCAGGTCAGTGCCTGGGGTCTCACAGCCTGCAGCCCTCACCATCCCACACCTGGGGGTTACCTGCCTGTGAGGACTCGTCTGTCCTCTCTCAAGACCCAAAAGAGGCGCTCCCTGAGCCAGAAAAGCTTTGGAGCAAAGGTGAAAAGTCTCAGGTTGGAGGAGACTTCAAGCTGTGGAAATGGAATGAGTTTTATTCCAAGTATTTCAGCAATACTGCTCTCCCTTTTTGTGGCCTAGCTAAAACTGCTCTGAGACACATAATTAAAGTGTTTAAGAAGCATCTGTCATTATTAAAACAAAGTCACTTTGCAGTTTTACTATTTTGCTGCAGTTTCATTATCTTATGCAAATGAGCTGCCGATTCCCTTCTGCCGCGTGGGCTGCACGGGGAGAGAAGCCCCTGTGAGAAAATTTATTACCAGCCTCTCACTCTTGAGATTATCAATTGCAAATGAAGGAGCATAAATACATCTTCTTTAGCTGCTTATGTCACATTAACGAATATGCTCCAAGCTAATGGCTTTGCCATTCTTGTCTGCTCAGATGGGAGCAGAGCGTGCTGGGGGAGGACTCCCTTCCTTCACAGCAGCATTAGAGAGGCTTGAGGAACTGGGTGTTAAGCAGCAGGTTGTTACTACAATGCTAATCCCGATGTATCCCGCAGACAATCACACAGCTACAGTAGGCGATACGATGGGAATAGCTTGTCTTTTAGCATGAATTTTGGTCCACTTGATGCTCTGCTACACAATCACACCCTGCAGCCCTGCCCGCGTTGCTGCCTTTATGGCTCCTTCATAGACACAGGTCTAAGTTTCCAGCTTGCTTTGCTGCCCTGGTGCTGCCATGGCACAAACCACACGTCATCTCTAACCTCAAACCTCCTTAAAGGTGTTGAGCATGCCAGGATCAGCTTGCTCCTGGATGAGAAGAGCCTCCCAAGCACATGGAGCAAGCTGTGGGCAGCCCCTGTGGCTGGACTGCTGGGGCCACAGCCCCCAGAGAGACCCTGCTCCCCTCCTGGCTGCAAATTCAGCATGAACATGAGCAGGGTCACTGCGTGTGTGGGGCTGGGAGAGCCGAATGTCTCTGCCCGGACATACCAGACGCCCGAGCACGAGGGATCATCACCCAGATTGCTTTTGGGCTGAACAACCCTGTGGAGTCTGGAAAAATTAAATGTCGCTGCTGCATTTTTTCCTTCACATAGAGCTATAGAAGAACACAAACGATCTGCATTACAGATCCTTACCCATCCCCAGGGCAGGGCTGGGCTCAGACACGACACGGCTTAGCCATCACCTACACTCAACGCTACAGCCACACCTTGTCATCTGTGTCCCCAGCCTCACCCTGCAGAACCAGGGGGGAACAGCCGCTAAGGTGCTTTGTGAGCCGTTACAGGTGCCCTTGTCACTGTCACCAAACATCCGCCAATCGCCAAAGAACAGCAGAGAGCAGGCAATTAGCTTAGCGGGCTGGCCACGGCCACGCGGCTGAGCGCTGGAAGGGATCGCGTTTGACAGGCTGCCCGTGCCCAGCCCCGCCGCCGGCTGCAGCCGGGCTGCCAGGCGCCCGCTCCCCGTTCCCCACACGTGCTGCCGGTCTCCTCCCCGTGCCACAGACCCCAGCGAAGGCTGAGGTTCGTTTTCTTTAGAGCACTTCCAGCAGACAGAAATGGCGGCTAACACTGTGCGATCCAAAGCTGGCAGCCAGCGAGCAAACAGCCCTCACAAGTGGGTAATTGATGCTATCTGGGGCCAGTTTATTCCAATCAATACAGCACTCTGCACATCGGTATTCACCACGGCTCGCGGCTGTTCCAGAGGGTTAGAAAATGTTATTATCCAGACAAACCCCTAATTCCAACAAATTCGATTACCCAGGCAAATGACAATAACACAAACAAAACGGTCTGAGATTCCGACTCGCTCGTTGGTGGGTTTATTTCTTCTTTTCTCTCAGGATTTACAGGGCACGCTATGGGCGCGTTGGGTTTAAAAGCAGTTTGGGAGGAACAGCCCCCAGCATCCGCTTACACAAACCCACGATTACCCAAAGGCTCCCCTCCAAACACCTTCCCGGAGGGGCCGGCCCCTCCGCACTGAGGGGGCTTTTCCTCTGCCTCTCGCCTCTCTCAGCCTCGCCTGCAAAAGGCAGTCCTGTTCAGCGAGTGCTCCAGTCTGGACCTAAAGAGCTATGTAAATGACCATGAATGGTAAATACAAGATTTGGAAAGGTTTTGAATTTGCTCTTACTCCCTTTAGGCTTCTTTTGCAGTAGATGTTGATAGCTAGGCAGGTCTGGTAAACAGATTTGCAACCGTGAATGTTTCCTAGCACAGTGCGATTGAGGTGGATGCTGCAGAATGGCCCCAGAAAGTAAAGCTGGAATTTTTATTTCTCTCAGAATCGAGGTCTGATGAGACAATCTGGACTAACTCACCAGTGGCCACACGCCAGGTGACTTCTGTACGGAAGCACAAGGACTGAAATTTCAATTTTCACACCCAAGGAAGCTGTCACGGCACCCCTTTGAAATGAGCTACCGAGCAAGGATGATTGATGAAGTAAACAACAAAGCTGGGTGGAAAGGGCAATGTTGTTATTTTTCATGGGGAGAAAACAAAATTTAAAAATAATTTTCACTACAGAGCCTCAAATGAAAATTTAAAAAACAATCTAGAATTGTTTAGGTTTCCTCAGAACGTAGTGGTGAGAGAAATGCCACTTTACCTGCCAGGGCTGCAGGGACCCACGGCCTGAGAGCTCAGCCTCTCTGCGCAGTCCCCCACCCCGAAAAGCCAAGAGCTCTGGCTGAAGATGCTCCAAAGCGGCTCTGTCGGGCTGGCTGGCCCCGGGCTGGCTGGCCCCACCTCACAGCTGCCACCCCGGCTTGCCCTGCGCTCGCCGCTCTGCTCGCCCCCGGCTCCACGGCTGCACCGCTGCCATCCCAGCCCCTGGTGCTCCCCTCCCCGAGGCGACATTGCTCAGAGATGCTTTTTTTCTGTGATATGCTGGGATGCATAGAAAGGCCTTTCCTAGGCTGGTGCCGGGCCCACGGCAGGCTCCAACGAGGCCATCAATAACCCAGAGCAGCTGCTCCGAAAGAATTCAGCTGTTCAAAGATGGAAAAGTCCATTAAGTTTATTGCACGAAATGTTGGACATGGTTTAGACAGAGGATCACTGCCAAATTATATAAACTACCAAATATCTGCCAAATGAAGGAAGCGGAGGCAGGACGGGGCATTTTTAAACTGACATCACCCCCGGAGGGAAGAGAATATCCATTTATCTCACATTGCTATCAAGAAGCAACAAGTCTGGCGACATGTGCAGAGCCAGCGCTGCTATTCCACAGCTGATTTAGAAGAGCAGAGCCTCTAAAAGACTTCTTAAAGGGCTTTTTTTTGCTCAAGCAGAGAGCAAGATAAGGTCATAAAATGCTAAAGAACATAACGTGTACACCCTCTATTTACTAACAAGACCAGCTCAGAACTCAGCTTTGTTTCAGGAGCTCCAGAACCACACTGTACCACCAACACTGTCATCTGTGCTTGGAAGAGGCTTTTACTCATCAGATTCCCAGCACCAGCAGCTCTTCCCCAGCCACAGCACAGATGTGCATGAGCAGGCACAAAACTCTGCTTGGCTCTATTTTATCCAAACTTTTCAGAGTGCAAAGGAGATTCTGCTTGGAAATGGCTACACAAAGATGAGCAGAGACACCTCCAGGCAAAGCTGTACAATTAGCAGCAACAAAGAGCACAGTCTGCAACTGCCGGCTAACGTGCAACGGCCGCCCTCTGCAAGGGCACCGACACAGCTCTCGCCACGGATGGAGCCAGGGAGCCTCGGGGACCTTCAACGCCTGGGAGCTCCTGCAGCTCAACGGCCACCACCTCCCAGCCGCCCCTACACGCTGTGCGGTGGAGCCGGTCGTGGCAGCAGCTCCATGCTCACCGCGAAGCCACTCGGGAGTGCGCAGAGACCACAGAGACCAGCTGCAGAAGGACCATGACTGAAAGCATTCAGAGAAACATCCAGAAATGAAAACGGAATTAGTTTGCCACGTGGGATGAAGATACAGGGAGTAATGCAGGACTCGAAATAACCCCCCATCTAGTTACCAAGTGTCACAGGGCTGTACGCTAATTAGCAAGTGTTCCAGTAACTGTGGGCTTTGAAATGTGACAATATAACAAGCCTCAAAAAAAGGCTTAAATGTTCTCAAGTTGTTGAGGCAGGGAAGAAAGTTATACTTCATCTGCCCATAAACATGACAAACCATACACAGGATTAATTAGCAGCAATCAGCAATTAGTGATCTTCTCTACTAATGCTTCAGGAAAGGAACCCAGGCATCTGAAGGCTCTCAGCCTGCAGCTGGGGTGCAGTGGCACAGCCCAAAACACTAACCCGAGATTAATTTCTGTGATCTGCATCAAAGCTTCCAGTCCTTCAGACGACCAGCGACCAGGCAACATCTTGACAGATGCTCTGGTAAATAATGAGCAAGCGGAAAACTCAACGGACAAGTCAGTGCACCTTCTCCAGCTGGAAGGCAGAGCCCAGCAGCCGGCCAGCGGCTGTGGGGAGCAGGCACGGGGCTCCCCAGAGCAGCCCTGACCCAGGGCAGGACCCAGCACATGCTGGACCAGCCCAGCTGGACCGTGTCTGCTCATGCATCTGGGTGCAGATGTGAACTCCTGGAGTCTGCTGGCCCTTTGAAATCACACACCCCAGAGAGCAGCTTGCTGTTAAATCACAAGAGCCCATCGGGCAAAGGAACACAGTCAGGGAAAAGACTGCAGTCAGGGGTGTGAGGCAGAAGTAGAGGAGGAGGTGATTCCAGCTTCTGGGGCACGTCACTCGCGGGCTCCTGCACGACCAGCTCTGCAGGGACTGGCTGGATGGGATGAGCAGCAGAAGGGAGGTACTAGAGGAGAACACACGGCGGCCCCAGAGGCCGCTAAAAGGTGAGGTAAAGAGGGGAGCAAACGAAGGAACCTGAAGCGCCTCAAAGAGGTCCTATTTTCAGAAAAGTGCCTGTGGCACTGCCTGCCACGTGGTGCCGGGGCACTCGAACCACCAGCTGCTTCTGAAGATGTGCCTGGAACTCGAGAAAAGCCTTCCTGTGCTGGCGGAACCAGGCCACACACCGCGAGCTTCAGCTACGCCACCCCTGCAGGAAAGAGCCGGGCACCAGCAGTAGCCTCTTTCTGTAACCAGCAAGATTAATCCCCAGGATAAAGATTCCCATCAAAACTAATAAATAAAAATCAAGCCTATATCTTATCAAAAAAAAAAAAACCCTTTTCTTTCTTCTCGAGGGGCTGTAAATTCCCACAAAGCTAAGAAAATAGAGAGCAATTTTTAAATGCTGGTCTGGCCATAAAATACTGCAAATGGAATTCAGAACGTGCAACAATGGGCTATACATTATCCTGCCCGAAAACTCCCTCGGGGGAAACAAGGTTATCAAAACTTTGGAAAACTTGATGCAAACACTGCTCCTTGTCCAGTGCAAATGAACAGCGTGGCGAGGTGTGGATACAGCACCTTGCTGCGCCGCAGAGAGGTTGGCTGGAACCTGAACTCGCTGAAATAGCCCTGTCGCCTCCGATTTTTCACTCGTGCTGCAGGTGCTCCCTGGCATCCTGCATGAATTGATTTACAGAAAGGTTCTTGTCACGCCACCTTCACATTATGATGCAAGCTACTGCAGAGCTCACGGACAGAAAGCTCAACTATGAGAAACCATCGTAACACTGCAGGGGGCTCGGCGGGGAAATAATCCCAAATCTGCAGCAGTACAAAGGGAAGTTCCTTCTCAAGCTGCTTCAGTATTGGATGGGAGTCACGAGCTGTTTTCATCTCTGGCCACCCCACGCATGGAGGAGCAGCAGCAGGTCTTTGCTGGCCGGGGTGAGGTCTGAGGGTCTGGCGTGCGCTCTGGGATAAGGGCGAGCACACCTCACACCGGCTCCCTGGGGAGAGGCTGCCCGCAGCAGGGCCTGGGGCTGATGGACGAGGCCTCGTGACAAGTCTTGCTGGACATCTACGAAGCCTAACGCACATTTCCGTAGATCCAACAGAGGACAAGCTGGGATTTCAGGGGCAGGATGTTTTCAAGAGCCACGTCCAGACCAGGCAACACTAACAAGGTAACAGCTTCATAGATTTTAGGATCAGAATTGAGAACAATGCTTTTCCTGAAGGTTTTTATCAGGTTTCCCAAACGAAGACTGACCTTCATCTGACCAGAGGAGGACTGGAGTCTCTCCAGCAGGCACTGCCAGAAGCCCTGTCACATGCCATCAATTCCACATCTGTCTACACTCCGCTCATGCAGCCACCTACCCACCAGACTTCAGCTCGCCCAGTCTCCGGTGGCTGCCAAGACCACATCAGAACTCTCCTTATCCAGCTGTATATTTAATTAGGGCACGTTTGGCTTCTACCTGTTCCGATGTCTGCTCTAAATACCACATCTCTCTCTGGGGTGCCACAAGAGACGGATACACAGCACACAGCGCTGGAGTATTTGTTTTCTTCGGCTGAGAAACAATTTTACCACATTTCACAAGAGGAAACCTTGAGAAACGTAATTGAATTAGAATAAACCAACTTGTATTTGCAAGAAGGCGGTTTTGCCGAGCTGCCTCTCTGGAGGTGGGCCAAGGTTGGGCTGCTCTGCGAGATGAGGGGAACAGAGTGGGCTGTTGTATTTGTACACTGCTCAGAACCTTTCTGAGATTCACTGCTGCGACTAAAGGGAAAGATCCAGTCATCAGAGGTGCTTGCTCAGCGATAACTGTCATGTAAGCCATCAATTTTAAGACATTCAAATGATTTTTCTTTTCCTACTGAAAAATACTGAGTTAAAAAGTTGAGCATACTGGAAATGCTAGCAAAATGAGAAATACTAATTGAAATAAATTATTAAATCCTTGTGTTTTGCAGCAAAGGCAGACCCAGCAATGATCTGTCTTAGAACAGAGAGGACATTTCTAAAGTGAAACATCATCAAGATGTTTCCCACCTTCAAAGACAGATTTCAGCATTAAGCCTATCTGGATCCAACCAGAGAAGAATGCAGAAACTCCCACAAAGGTTCCCTGTGAGCCACAGGGTTCTGTACCGAGGAGCACAGTGCAGCCCCACTGAAGATACAGACCTTGAAATGCTGCTGCACAGACCCCGTCTGGATTTGGCCATTCTTTTAATTATCACTAAAAGCAGCAAAGGCAAGGCTCCTCTCCAGGTCCCAAAGCAGCAAACGCACCCAGGTTTAGAGGGAAACGGGCATTTCTGTGGCAAAAAATAGAGGGAGCAGAACAGGCAGAGAATTTAAAGATGAAGTGATAAAGGCTGCAGGGGAGGTTGGGATTAACCCGTACAGAAAAGCATCTCTGAGGACTGAACGGCTGTCTGCAGTAATCAGTTAAGAGAACTGCCCAGCTCCATGGCAGGTGACCAGAGGCAGACTTGTGCCTGCCAGGTCTGGGAAACGGGACAGAGGGGCCGTTGTTACAGCCTGCTCCTCCCCTGCGATGCTCTGCACCCATCAGCACTGACGCACGCTTGGCAACTTCAACACAGAGTGAAATCCCACAGCACATCGCCCCGACGCGGAGCTCAGGGTGCCGGCTGAGCGCGCACCGCAGGGTCCAGGCGAAATCTGCCACCGCTCAGACCAGGACAGCCCCGCACGGCCGTCGGTCGAGACGAGGGAAAACAGACCCAGCACTGGGCTGGCCCCGGGCTGAGCCACATCCCCGCAGGGTCACCAGCCCACCCGCCACCCCCCGCACGGCTTCGCCTGCGCGTTGAGCTGTCGACAGTTTGCAACCCAACCAAGAGCCAGCATATTTATACTGCTTCCCTTCCCCCGTACATTCTGAAAGAGGATTTATAGATGCACTAAATACCTGCTTTAAATTATCGTGAAGTGCAGTAAAGCAGCATAAAGCCATCAGTCACCGGTGGGAGGTGAACCAAATTAGGGCTGGTTACAATTTACAGTCCAAGCCCTCGTCCCAGGGGCAGGTGACCACACTGCTGTCACTGGGGAGTGTCCCCATCTCCCTCAGGAGGGCCAGCAGCACCCCGCAGGTGCCCTTGCCCAGCTGAACGCTCCTCTGTGCCTGTTCTCAACCTGGCAGGATAACTCCTGACCATTCCGTATGGCCCCTTTTCTGCCATAAAATACCATTTGCTCAGCCTCGACCCACAATAAAATCCTCCCCCTCAAAGCTGCTCGCCAGCTGCCCTCCAATGAAGGGTGGTAAGGATCTTGGTTAAAATGCCAGCCCATCCATTTCTAAACCTTGCATTTCCTTTGAGCCAGGTGACAGGGACAGATGAGGGCACGAGCCTGGTGAAGAGCACCCGGGTAAACTCTGTGTTTCCACAGAAATTTATAGCAAAATAATGTTCGTCAGTTTTTTACTTTTTGTTGTTGTTCACAATTAACGTGGCCTCATTCTCCATCACATGTGGAATGGTTTCTTCTGAGATCCCAGGAGACACATTAGACTTTAGGAATATCAATCCAACTCCTGCCTTCCTGAGATTTAAAATTAATCACACTGATTACAGCTTTATTTACTCACTGAGGTCTACTTAGTCCTTCCTTTGTTGCTGTAAAAAGCTTGTTATTCTCTTTAATTGAACTGCTTTTGTAAACTGCGTGCATTCTCACTAATTATTTTCCTTGATGAGAGTGGAGTTCCTAATTACTAATGCTCTCCTGAAATCTGTCATCTGACAGGGAACATCGAAGTGGCACGGGGGCCAGCTCTGGGGTAGGGGGGACACAGCTCAGACTACAGGGAAGGACTGGGGGGATTCCTGCCCCTCCTGGGTCCTCTCCACACCAGGCTGTGCCTGGACGGGCTGGGGGAGACACGGCCACAAACCACCTGGACTCTGCCTTTCCAGAGCACACGATGACAGGAGGGAAATTCCAATTACGAATTTCACAATATTTATAGTGTTCAAATGACAGATTTATTTGATAAAGTGTTTCATGTATATCAAAATTATTCAAACACTTGTGCTGCTCTGATGAAGACATTTGCCTTTTGCATTTATTTTTAGAGTCAAACCAGACTTTTTAAATTAACATTTTTTATTTCAATAAGATACTTCTGAATTTATTTCCCTCATTCTAATTCTACTGCAGCATTAAAAAAAAAAAAAAAATCAGAAACATTTGTATCAACAGAAACCAAGCGTGCCATTCAATCAGCCAGTCTGCGCTGTCATTTAGGCCAGAAATCAGCTTTGCAGTGGAATGTTCCAAGAGGAGAAGTGTACTTTAAGTTCAGACGGTAAAGTAGAAACACTTATTTGCAAGAAAATAATTATATTCATCAAACACAGAATAAAAATGCATCAGTTTCCTATTGAACATCCCAGGACCAAAGGAGCAGCACACACAGACATGAGGACTGGGATGAGCCCAGGAGCCCCAGTGCTGCTGCAGGCGTCACAGGTGTCATCCTGTCCAGGGCAAGTTTGGACAGAGAATTCAGAGGAAAATGAGGAAATTACTTTGCTGCTGTTTACAGAGATCTCATCAGTCACGAGGTGCAGCACCAGGAATCAAACAAGTAACCAACTTTTGCTGAGCAGAAGCGCACAGCACCTCAGCACAGACTGGATGGGACTCCCTGGGGAGAAACTCCAGTCTGAAATCTGGAAGCCAGCAGCATCAGGGTCAGAAGTGAGCAGATTATGCTGCTGACCGGGCTCCAGAGCTCTCTGGACATCAGGATGGATTTGCTCAGAAAGGAAGAGCGCTGCCTTCCCCCATCACCAGCGTGTCCAGGCACAGGCTCAGCCCAGCCTTGCTTCACTCAGCAGTGTGTTCAGACTGACACAGACGCTGTCAGGAGATGGAAATATGTTGTACATGCCTGTTCACCTTCATTTGCTTGTTTATTCTTCTTCCTGGCAGTTACTAGGGTTTCAGGACAGTAAGAGGGTTGTAAAGCTTGGCGAACGGGATAAAACCGCTTCCGTCTCTCGTCCAACGCACAAACCAGCAATATCTCATCTGTAGCTGAACACGTTACACAGGTCTCCTGCAGAATGGATGTACTAACCAGATTAGATGCCATTTGAAATCTCCGGAGAGCCCTCCTAAACACATTACGGGATTTGCATAACAACAGGCAGTTTAAGCAGCACACAGAAGGAACAGATGATGATCCGCAAAACAAATCTGCATGTCTGAAAACTGCCTGCTCAGTTGGTATTCACCCTGTACAGCACCAGCCCACATCTCAGCAAGCAAACAGCAAATCCTCCAACTTGATCGTAGTGATGCAACAATAACCTTAAATACCATCCCCTACTGAACCACCAGCAGGGCTGGGACCCCTCAGCTCTTCACAGCCTGGGCTTACGCCACCATCACGGGCAGTGAAGCCGGATCCTGTCTGCACATCACACTCTCCTGGGCTTTATCAAGAGGGCAGGAGCCTGGACAATCATAAGAGCCCAACAACCCAGCCTGATGGATGACTGTGTAAGAGCTGGTGCCTCAGAGATCAAAGGACAGCCTGCTATGCGCGGGCTGTACCAGTGGAGACCCAGAGGAACTTACTCTGCCCTACCCGAGGCACCAGGCAAAAGAGTTGTGCCCAGCTGCGTTCTGGTTTGCATCTTCTCTCAGTGCTAAACCTAAGAGACTACACAGGAAGGTTCATGTTCTTGGTTCAAAGAAGATTGAGATCCCCTGACAATCCCTTGAACAAGAAGTACGTAGCTTCTAGAAGCGAGTCCTGAGCTGCAGTGAGCATCAGCCTGTGAACAACCATCAGGATGCAGACGCACCCCAAGCCAGCAGCAGGCACAAGCCGAGAGGAGCGGGGCGAGCAGCGCGCTGGACACAGGCGCAGCTGGCAGGTGGGGGAAAGCAGCAGCGGCGTACCCCGAAGAGCCATATGGGTACGCGAGGCTAAAACCGAGCAGAACGAACAGAGCTGGGGAGAGGGTCTGAGATGATATCTGCCTTCGGCGCCCAGCTCCGCAAACACTAGAATTATCTCCTCTCATCCAAAGGTATAGTCCAGAAAACCCTACTGGAAAAGGCATTGTTCACTGTCACAGATGACCCTCTGCGTCCAATTACATCTCTCCCCCTTCCCAGATGTGGCTGAAATATTATATACTTGGCTCAGGGACACAGCTGGATGCCACCCCCAGCCTCGCCTCTTCCAAGACTAATGAGACGCTATGAAGAGTGAGGCTTTGATAGCTCAGTGCATTACAACAAAGAATCTCAGGTCACATCGGCAGCCGGGAACATTTAAATGAGACGACCCCAGTCTTAGTACAGGGCTCACTAAGTGGAGAGCTGCTATTTTGGGTAGACACAGAAGAATCCCTGATGTATTTAGAGCTTTAAGAGGACTGCCATGATGGGCAGTTCTAATGAAACCTCAGCTGCAGAGCTATTTACACAGATGTTTTACCAGCACATAGTGCAGCAGGGTCCGCATCAGATCTTCTGATGGACCCAAGCCCAATTACCTGCCAAATGTTCTTCAGCTTTCCTCTGACCAGCACTAATGGACCCACTTAAAGCTACCAAAAAAAAAAAAAAAAAAAAAAAAAAAAAAAAAAAAAAAATTGCTCAGCTTTAAATTGGAAAAAATACTTTACTTCTCTGTGCATTCATGTGGGGGGCAGGGTTGGACTGGAATAAGAGAGGTACAAAGAGGAGCAGCAGGACTCAGCTGGACTGGCAGAGCCTAAAGGAAAGAAATGTGAGAATTACTGCAAACCCCACTTGAAGTGACTATCAAATCGTGTTTACGAAGGAAAGCTGCGCAACGGCTCTGGAACGCCCTTCCTCCGACAGGCACCCACGCAGCACCGCGAGCGAACAAAGCAGGGACACAAAACAGATGGAGAAATTAGCACTGAAAGGGAAGGTTTCCATCCGTACTGCGCGCTTCCTCCCAGACTGAGTAAGCACGTCCACAGTTCTTTGTGCAAAACAACCCCAACTGAAGCTAACGCTTGCTAGTGCTCTCTGTGGTTATTCTAACACTGCCTGAGGCTAGAACAGCAAGGACGTCTTGCTGCAGTGAGTGGGATGCATCCACAGCCCTCTGGGTGAAGCCTCTTCCTGGCAGCTCAAATCTGATTGCTCACAAGTATTTTGGAACACGCCACAGGTGCCCAAACACTGCAGAGTGCAGAGGGCAGCCTCCATTCCGAATCTTTTTCTTTTGCCAAATTTTGGAATCTTCTTCTTTGCTCGGGTATTTCGTGCAGTTCTGACCTGGTATCAATCTTTTTACTGTTTTCTTTTCCACCTCTCTGTTCCTCCTGCTCCACCCAGGCTCAGGCTCTGCCATCCCCTCTCTGGTGCTGCACCTCTTTTCATGCAACTTGCACAATCTTCTGAAGTTTCAAATTTCCCTGTTTGCTTCCTCATTCCCTGGATCATTTCCATGACAGTTTGTCAAACTCTACAAAATCCATGGTATTTCCCAACCCCTTCAAAGTTGCCTTCAGCTCAACAGTAGGGCCTTGGCTTGATACCTGTGTGTCAGCAGGCAGACATTTCTCCCAGTAACAAGCCAACATCATCTGGCATGGCAGCCCAGCTCTGAGCTGCAGCTCCCCTCTGAGGACTGCACACAGAGAATCAGTCCTTGCCTCTGTCTGTGGATTTCAACCTCTGACACGCTGAAGCAGCATCTGCTTCCACCTGGCTTGAGAAGAGTCAGCCAGCAACACCCAGAGGCAACCACCGAGCTCCCGCTTCGCTCAGGGACATCAGGATTTTGTGCACCTTGTTCCTCCAGTGTCTGGCCCCAAGGGGACAAGTCAACAACCCCGCGGGAGCTGTGACAGGGAGGAAAGGGGCTGCTAAAAAGAAATGGCTTCTTCTGAGAGTGAGTAGGCCAACTGCCTGTTGCCAAATAATGCCCCGTTGTTTTTCCTGAAGTGCTTTTAAAACCAAAATAACACTGAGTTAGAAAGTTCACAAATGGTATTTGAGATCTAAGGGGATGAAAATTAGCTGCTCATATGAATCTTCTGAGTGGTTCACAGAATCAGATTTGACAGAACTTTCAATTCAAAAGATAAGTGTGTTCATGAACATTTCATCTGTGCCGTCGGTCACAGCAGAGAAATGGAAACACAGCCGGGTTTAAAACGAGCTAACTTCTGTGCAGGAGTCAGGGCAAGTGCACTGAACAGCCAGAGCTGAGTGAACAAGGAATGATTTATTCAAGAACTGTCAGGTTACTTTCTTCACTGAATCATCCTGGCTTCCTCCCCTCCTCCAGTTTATTCTTTAGCCGAGTACCGTGTGCGATGAAATACCAGCCACAATCCATTTGAGAGCCACTCCCTGACCTCACAGTTGGGCCCAGAAGCCACAAGATACACCACGTCTCTGCCTGAATGAGGACAACCTTCTGGCCCTTGGTTTCAAGCCCAGGAGACATGCTCAGTTCTGGGTGAAAAGGAGGATCTGGCTTGCGGGACCCCCCCACCACACACCTCCAGAGCCCCAGTCACAGGGGAGCAGAGAAGCCCCTGAGCCACCCTCCTCACCAGGGGAATTTACCACTGCTCTCAAATGGAAAGGGATGCGGGTGGGACAGGGGGCCAAGTGCTCAGCAGAAACCATCTTCCCAGACATCTGGCGACAGAAACCAGTTGTGGGCATCCAGATGGATCCCTCCCGTTCCCAGCACTGGTATGTGCCTACAGAGCTCGAGACAGGGAGATTCTGCACTGCCTGTTGCTGACCCTCAGCATGAGCTCCATCTGAGCCCTAACAGCTCTCAGCCGGGGACACTCAGCTGTGAAAGGAACCGGTCATGCTGATCAAAGCCATTTTTAGGTTGAGTTAACAGCTCTGTCAGGACAGCTGAGCAGAGAGGGGATTCCATACAGCACCGCCCAGGCCAGTTCCCTCGACACCTGCGTGGAGAGTCACGAGCACCAGGACAGCAGGGACACCAGCCATGCCCAGCAGCAACGGCCTCGGCCCGGCACTGGACCACGGCTGAGAGCGCACACCCAGGAACCGAACCACTGCTACTGACCCACCCCTAACAGCGAAAGCTTCGCCTCCCCACCACCGACAGACCTCAGGTGTTCACTGAGCTCATCGCTTTATTATCGCCAGTTGCCCTCGGAGTGCAATGCTGTGTTCAAAGCCATGTATTTATAGCTGGCTAATCACAGCTTAATTACAGAAGCTCAGCAGGCTCTTGTATGAACACTGAGTGTGAGGCAGTTCCACCAGGAAACTTTTTATGAGATAAGCAGAAGCATCAAATTACTCAAGATGTGTGAGAAAACCTATTTAATGTTAATTAGGACAATTACCTTTTTTCTTAATTTGCATGTGTCACGAATATTAAAATCATAATAAAAAGAAGCCGCTTTTACTGGCTAACTGCTGCCCAAAGACACAGGCTGCAGGGAGGAAGGGGCCGGGGGCAGTGACACACCAGCCTCAGTCGGAGAGAAGGAGAATCCTCATGGGAACGAAACACAACAAACAACAAAAGCAGCAGCTCCGCCTCTCCATAGACGCTGACAGGAACCAGAGGACCTCTATTCTGTACCACTTCACTGCCCATTAGAGCTGCTCGAGGCCTGGCAGCTCACACGGACAGGCGACAGATGGGACAGGCGACAGATGAGTCTGACTCAAGAAGCTGCTGCGCAGCCCAGCCCAGCGAATCGGCCCCTTGTGCCAGTAACAGGCAAGTCCCCCAACAGCCCGCTCGCCGTTACCAGCGCGGCCCCAGTAAACCAGCCTGGGTTTGCGTCCTTGCCTGCGGACAAAGAGTTGTGGCTCCTTCCTACCACCTGAGCAGCAGGGAGGCCCCACCACTCCACAGCCCCTCAGCCGAGAACCCCCTTCCCCAGCAGCCTCAGGCAGCGCACTGGTACAGCTGCTCACGCTTTGCCGGCGCCGGGCAGACCCCAAGTTCTCTTAAGCCCAACATCAAGCTGTATTGACCCCGAGTTCGGTACTGAGGGCAGCGAGGCGGGCGCTGCCCGGTCTGACCGACTGCAGCAGCACCACGGGGAAAACTTATCAGCTTCTGTGAGCCCTTCAGGCAGCAGAGCCTGCACGTGTGACTGGACTGAGCAATGCTGCGCGCGAATGCGCCTGCCTGACCTTCAAGGAGCTGTGCAAAGCAGGATTTCCTAATTCTTTGTGACTTTCAAGCAAGGCATCCCAGAAAGCTATTTTTTCTCATCCATAGTGATGACTGTTGCTGGTGGAAGCACAGCTGGGTTACCACAGTAACCCCAACCCAGGACTGGGCTTTCCAGGAATGCAGGGAAATGCCAGTGCTTTCCAAAGTACTTAAATAGACTCTAGAAGGAACTTCTACTGGAGAGAATTACATTCACTGGCAGAAATCAACCATTTAAAATGACAGGTATTTAAAAGCCTCAATGATGTTGCTGAACACACGCCCTAAAAAAGCAGATGTGTGAACTAAGATGAACCATGAACAAAGGTACCTCCAACTTCTGCCAGCCAACGCCTCCCAGAGCACGGTGAGCTGGAGGGGCTTGCTGGGGTGTGGGCTGCAAAGAAGTACGTTCAACTGACCTCTCTTGTGCTTTCATAATTTACCTCTACTAAAGCATCCTAACAGAGCTATTTACAGCAGCCATTAAATAAGGCAATATTTCAGCATTGATTTTGTGTCTCTCCCACTAGCACACACAGCTTTTGATAACTCAAACCTTATGGATTTTTCTATAAACAAAAAATTAGTATCTGCAGCAGAAGAGAGCGTTCAACTGGTTACAGCAGTGACAGTCCAGAGCTGTGTGGGTGCCGGCTGGAGGGAGACAGAACTAATGAACTTGCTGTTTGTCTCTCGGGGGATTAACAAGGAGCCAGAAAAGGATGTCTGAAGAGCAGCAAGTGATACGGCGGGATCAGTGCTGACCGCTCAATTGCCCATGAAATACTCTCCATCTCCTTTATTTCTATCAAATTCCAACACTCCTCAGGAGACACTGGAGCTCCCTGCAGCCAGCTCTGGCTCAGTCGGGTGTTAACAGGCCCTTCTGTTTTCTGATACCTGCTCTGGGGGCTCTGCTTTGCCCAACTCCCCGTGGTCACAGACCAGAGTGGAGATGGCATCTAAAGGTGTTCTCCAGCCCTCTCCATCATCTACAATCTCCCATCTCTTGCTGCATTATACTGAGAACATACATGAGAAAAT
Organism: Megaceryle maxima; assembly: GCA_024605025.1. Lineage (NCBI taxonomy): Eukaryota > Metazoa > Chordata > Aves > Coraciiformes > Cerylidae > Megaceryle > Megaceryle maxima. The sequence goes on from JANHGN010017084.1 coordinate 20,523, forward strand.
GCCCTTTTCTGCGCCCAGCCGGAGTCTGACTGTTTTAATCACCTGAGCTCATGAACATTGACTTCATGGGTGGCAGAAACCAACTCCCAGACCATGGGCACTGATGCAGGAAATTAATACGAATTCAGTGACTGCACACAGGGAGTGGGAAGAAAATGATACTGCCTGATGGCACCTCATGTGTCCATGGAATATTAAAAAAATAAATGTGCTAAAACTTTAAAATCCCCAGCCAGAAATGGCAGAAAAAATCCTCAACTCCAAGAGAGAGGCAGTGACTGCAGGAGAGGCAGCACATGTGGTAAGCAGGCAGCAGGGCTCCTTCCCCTGCTCTTCCCCCAAAGGCAGTGCTCCCCGAGAGACCCTTAGAGAATTACTGACAGTAAATCCAAGGTGCTGCTGCTGAGACAGAAGCCAGCAGGGCGTGCAGTGCCTGCCATGCATTTCTTCTCCAGGGCTACTACCAGCAGCCAGCAAAGGCTGGGCCATGTGGTGAGCCCACTAAGCTGAGCCCCCTTCCCAAGGGCTCAGAGACCAGGGTGCCCTTCGGGCAGCAGCCCCCGCTCCTGCAGCGGGCAGTAAGTGCCTGTAAACATCTGTAAGCAGGATGCCCAGCCCAGCAGCCCGCCGGGAACTCCTGCAGCCGGGCAGGATTCCACACCTCTGGCAGCGGCTTCGCTCCATCGCCAGCCTGCGCGGGCTGCAGGAGTCCAGGTGAGGCTGAGCCACCCGACCCACTTCACCTCTGCACTGCCCAGCACAGTGCCCAGCATGGTGCCACCCGCACCAGGTGACTTGGCCACAGAGACCCAACAGCACCCCCGGGTACCCCACCCCAGCACCCGCGGGCTGTAAGAGAGCGGACGCACGCAGACGGGGGTACGTGCACTGGGGTTTTGATTATTCATGTTTCTATCAGGTAGTTTGCAAACTGGCTTTGGTTTTTAGCTGGCTGGCTTGGATCACAAATCCCTATTTTTGAGAAGGATGATTGCTGGAGGAACAGTGAGATTAAATTAATAAAACTATAGTAAATTACAAGGCAGCCTGGCCATGTACTTTTTATAAAGACAAGGGGGGCAGGGAAGCTATCGCGCTAAACTCATAAACATTTTTTCTGTCTCATAACATTCACATACTGAATTCATTGCAAAATAAAAATTACTTTTTTTTTTTTAAGTAAAGGAAACAAGCTCATGGGATCAGTCACTGAACAAAACAAGTCTAAACTAATTCAGATTTTATGTTCCTTAACAAGGCCAAGTAGGGGCAATACAGGCTTTTACAGCTCCCCCAATTTCAGTGTCATTTCTCCTGATTCTTTGTCATTCTCTATTACTCTGGTTCCATTAGAAGGAGTTACAGGAGATGTAATGGGCAGATAAAGGGATCCAACCAAAATCTAATGGAGAAAACAGGATTTCCTTCCATTAGCCAAGCAGCATGACAGGCAGTAATGGATTTCATACCTGACTGACGTAAAGCTTGTATTAGACCCAGGACAATTTAGTAATAACAGTTTATCAACATATTGATGGACGGTAACGTAACCACCAGCCCCAGCCCCGTGCACTCCTCCCCGGCGTGCCTCGGTAGCTCTGCAGCCCACAGCACGGCAGCCCCTCGGCCTCAGCTCCGTCCCCATCTGCTCCCTCTGCCGCAGGCAAAAGTGAGGACGCTATTAGCATAACACCTCGTTACCGTTCGTAAGCAGAAGCCATCTGTAACCCACAGCCCTGCGAACCCAAGGACACGGTATCTCATCTGCTACAGCTTGCTATTTTAGGAAGCAACTTGGAAGTAAGATTTCCTACCAGCTCTCTCCCAGGAAACCTCTCCAGAGTAGCAAAAAGTCACCCCTAATTTCAACTGCGCTCTTGATACAAGTAATACAAAATCCATTTTCAACATGAAAACTAATCTAGGTAGCTGCTCAAAGGGCAGCAAGCCCAGTGCAGCACTTGGATTAGCAGTTCATGCCTTTGTAAAAGGATTAGTGGGACTCCACCGAGCCGAGGGTTAATTTGAAAATAAATTTGCATCTCTAAACACTCAGAATGCAAAGTGCACGATGCTCTCCCAGGCCTGTACATCCTGCATCTTCACGACTCCCTCGATTAGACACGTGTTGCAAAACACTGGGGATTACACTCTCGGTGCTTTATTTCAGCAATACACATTCCTCAAAATTACAGATTTCGACCTTCCCAGTGCTGTGGGCTTCGGGAAAACAAAGAGATCTATCCCAGAAAGCATCAGCTGGAGAAAGTCTCCTCTGATCTCTTTCAGAGCTGCCATTTAATCCTGACATACAGTGTGTAAAGTGAAAATACACTTGATAATTGCTGAACCTTCTTCTTATTCCCCTGTATTTCTTTTGGAAGGCTGTTTCAGGTTCTGTCTCCTTTGACAGGCCGATTTTTCTCCTTCTTTTAAAATTACTCTTGGTCTGTTTACACCCATTTGTTCTCCACTGATATTATGTGGGAATTTTAATAACTTTATTTACATTTCATTTCAATTTCTTCATTGCCAGCCATAGCGGCTCTGAATTCTGTATTTTGCTTGTCCAAGGAAGCTGAGAATGCTCTGACACTCCGTGGAACCACATATACACACGTAACTGAGTGACAGAGATTGAGGAGAACTGGGGGGAATATCACATTTTAGAGAAGACACAAATTTTCACGGGGAGCCATCTGCACTATGCTTTCCATCCAAACAAACGTGACCTAAAATTATTTCAAGTAGCAAACTCAGCGAAGCAAGGATTATTACTGCTTGCTCTCATTTCATTTGATGGACAGGTGACTTTTTGGTGGAATAAAGATGCGGCTGGCCTCACTCCCCACAGGCACCTCACCTCGCTGAGTCACCCTGCTCCTCCCCGAGCCCGTCCCCAGCACAAACCCGTCCTTGTTCTGTGTTCAGAAATCCCCTCCTGACACAGGCGAGTAGAGCAACCAGTCAAAGAGATGCTGTTCCACCTGCTCATTTCCACATACGAGTGGTGTACGAGGCCACCAGGCAGAGCATCTGTGAGCTGGATGGGGTCACGTTCTGCACATCAGTGCAGTCTTTGCAGATATTATCTGTCCCTCGCCCAGGGACCGGTTACTTGCAAGGCAATAGAAAGGAACGTGGGTGCAAGCTGGTTAACAAAGAAAAAGCAGTGTTTCTGGAGTATGCCACCCACCCCTTTTCCACCCACTGCTTGTTCTTCAAGGATGGGGGACAGGCCCAGCCCCTCTTTTATTGGTTTTCTTGTGGAGGAGATGTTTGGAACTTCCTCCAGCAGTTGTGTGCTCCACCCTCACAGGAGGGCACAGAGCTGTGACACTGCCCCACTGACCAGCACGAGGTTCCACCGAGGGACCAAAAGCATCGCTGCAGCTACTGGGCTTGTTTCCAGCCCTGCCCTCCCTCACCCCTTAACAAGTAATCTGTCATCTGAAGACTTCTGCGGAGAGACAAGTCATTGACTGTTCTGACCATACGCAGCAATAACCACCCAAAACTCACCCTGACAACAGCCCTTTGTAGCACACGGTTACGCGTGTGACACAATGCTGTTTCTCCTGCTCAGCCCCATATGCATACCCACTAAAGTGTATAAATAAATAGCCAGTGTCACACAATTCATCTTCATTTGTCAGGAGTGACAGGATAACTCACTTGTGACTCCCTTACTCCATCCTCTCCTCACTCATGAAGATTGATGCTCTTACTGCTATTCCCCATCATGTATTTTTATAGCCTTCTGGATGCAGGAGTTTTGCGTTTGCTGGGGGGCTGGCAGTTGGTGGGGGCCCAGGGCAGCCATGGGAGCAGCGCCCACAGGGTCTCATCCCACAGCTGCCAGGGCACCTGCCCTGCCTTCACCTTCCAGGTGGTGTTTGGTTTATTTTTCCTCTGCATTACAAACTATTAGCACAGCCTGGCTACAGCAATTTGTCCTACACATCAGCACGTGCTCTTCATCACTCTGTCAAGCCGTGATGACTACCTTGGGACAAAGCTGCCAGGTGTGACGAAGGCCAGGACAGACAGGCACCCATCTCCAGTGCCAGGCTGGAGCCAGCAGCTCTGTCCACCCACGTTCCTGCTCCTCTGGACTTTGCTTTTTGGTGGCCGCAAGGGAGGACAGAGGAGGGGGACCAGGCATGGACACAAGCCACAACCAAGCCAGAGCACAGGGTCCTTGCTGGGCAGCAGCTGCCCTTCCGACCCACCCCTGAAACACTTGCCCCAGGCGGACAGAAGCACGTGGCCCAGGACATTGTTTTGGCCCCAAAGGAGGAAGGTTTTATTTGTACCTGCAGGACAGGATTCAGTCAGCTCCTCCCCACCACTCTCCCTGCCCACCCAGTCCCCGCAGCCATGCTCCTGCCTGCCTGGAGTTTTCAGTGCAGAGAAGGTCACTTCACAAAACATCTCCTTGTTTTAAGTCATCTCAAACACAACCACCCGCTCTGCTTAACAAAAGCATCTCCTTGCCCACAATCCCCAGCCTCCCAACACCAAAGGCAGCAGACTTGGCTTCTACCCCACAGCCAGAGCTCTGAACCAGCCTCTCCGGTTAAAGACGCTGCTTTGTGGGATCAAGGCCAAAAGAACACAAGTTCTGCAGGCTCAGGGGTCTCGCCGTTGGGCTCTTTGGTCCAGTGGGTTTGGAAATTACTCACAAAAGCTTCTTATTTCAAACACAGCTGGTGGTAAAGAAGCACATTTCAATACTTTATGGTCTGCGAGTATCCCAGGAGCCTTCAGTGCCCATCATTACAGTTACCAGGGAAATGGGTAATGGAATGAGCAAACAGCTTAACCTAAAACACACCTGGACAACACCACAAGTCACTGCCGTGCACCACAACCAGCACAGCACCTTCCCGCCTGTACAGGAGCTCCCGGGGTGAGATTGTACAACCCCTGTCATCAGCTCCCAGTGCTCGCTGTGCTGGCACCTAAATGGTACTTCTAGAAAAGCTACCTGGCAAGAGATAGCTGAAACTCCCCAGAGAACAGAATTATCTTAAGGATAATGACAAGTTTACAATCCACATAGTGAAAATAATAATGAATTAAGGTGATGGTATTTCTCAATCTTGTTTCCAGGCGGAATGGATTGAATTTGTGCCAGTTTCTTTTCTTGTTGCTGTCTGGTTAGATGGGATTCTGCTGGAGATGGATAGTGCTGCCTGCAACTTTGAAATGTTACAAGACAGCAATTCTTATATTACTAATTTGGCCACAGTATCCTTGAAGTTATAAATAAACTGAAAGTTCAAGTGCCATGTGTTGTAATGCCACCAGAAAACTTAAGTACTGATTATTCATTTAATTTTAAAGAACAGAACTTTATTTCTTGCCCCTGAAAGTTTGCTGCAGGCTTCAAAACACGGTACCACCTTTTATTTTTCAAGGAAATAGGTATTTTTTTAATGCCGCACGAATGCAGCTTGCCACGTTCATCTGACTCTTGCCACTAGTGAGTCTGGTCTTTCACCCTCTCTCTGCTTCACTTTTACCCCCACCACTCAAAACTTTAGATTTAAATTTTCTCCCTTCCTAGGTCTGGACTTAAAGCACGCTCCCTCTTTTCCTTGCCTGATAGAATCGGAAGAGGTGCGGTGGGGGCATGGCCAGAATGATCCCCCCAGAGACAAATCGAGGAACCGGGGAAAATCACGCTCGCGGTAAGACTACTGCAGCTGCCCCAGCTAACAAACATTCTGACTGCAAACGCTCAGCGCTAATTTGTCGGTGAGAAGTGATGTACGTGAACACAGCCTGAAGAACATGCTGGGAACATTTAGAGCTGCAGCTGTCACACTGCGAGGCTGACTGAAAACCAGGCCTGGTTTCACGCTTACTCTTGCCAACATACGCTAATAGTCAAATATTTTTAAGTTATTTCTATTTTATGACCACTGTGGATCAATTCAGAATTAGTCCTAAACTCACGTAACAGAACAGACGAAAGGGCCTTGCCTTTAACTACTTGTGTATCTTTACTGCAAAGCTAAGAGGTGCATATTCCACTCCAGAAAAATACTCCAGTCCGGGACGGGGATCATGGGTGCAGCTGACGTTCAGCAGGAGCACCAGGATCAGCTGGGGTCAGGAAGAGGTATCGGATCTCTCCGCAGCACCACACACAGCCAGTCTCAAATTCCTAAATATCTTCCTCCTCTCCTGGACCAGGGTTCTGCCCCAGCAGGTAGCACAGCAGGATCTGAGCTCCCGTGCTCCCGATGTCAAAAAGGACAAGCGCAGCTCGCAGCAACTGGTCTCCTGAGCCCTTCCCGCAGCCTCCCATCAAACAGCACGTGATGGCTGCTTCGTGTGAGTCTTTTGCAAATTACATAATTCTCAGAACAACTGTGCAATAACATTGTTCTTTATTGCTAATAGCCAGCAACAAAATGGGAAAGACCTTGAGATGCCATAGGTGGGAGGCAATGATAGCTCCCCTCTAAAGAAAATAAAGCATTTACCTTATAAATATAAAATGATCAAATAAAGCAATTAGCACAGAATTGCACATATAGAGAGTGATTCACCTCTAATTGGGTTGTTCTGAAAGCAAATTAACTTTGAAATGAGGAAGCTAAAAAAGATTTTAAAAAAAATTTTAAAAAATATGGAATCCCAATTACTGCAGAGGAAGGAGCTTAGCGGGGTCCAGCCAAACCAGTACCAGTGCACGGGGAAAGGCTGATCCAAGAGCTCCAGGCCTTAGTTACTTTATTTTTTAAAACACTTTCCAAAGGACTAAATAAATAGAAGCTTCTTTTTCCTCCATGAAGAAGCACCTCACTTCCAGCTAACAAGTCTAAAGCTATTCTGGCCTGCAGGAAAGTAAGGGACAGGTGGACACCCCTCCCAGAACTTGGCCTCAGCCTTGCCACGGGTGAGGATCCCCCACCCGGGCAGCGACCCTGCTGCAGCCCCGGCCGCTCCGCCAGCTCTGGCTCCGCCGGCCCTTGGCAGGGCTGCCCACAGGCACGGCGGTGGCGAGGCCCCAGCAGAGTGTGCTGCCCGGCGCCGGCATCCCCAGCGCTCTCGGAACAGTGCTGTGCGAAGGAGGCTTCCCACCCTCCACCAGTATCTCCAGAGCAGCCCTAGCCCCACGTTCATTCACACTCTTCATCACCAGTGCTGCCCACTGGCTTCAGGTTCATACCTACAGCCATTTTGCTCCTTGAGTGTTCTGACTGCAGTTCATCCAGCTCCTTGCAGCTGAAGATACATCACCCGCAGCCCTCCATCGATAGGCTGGCGAGGTAATTAAAAGGGAAGATTAAAAAAAGGCAAATTGTGTAAACATTGGGAGAACACAGGCAAATGATTACTCTTGCAACTCTAGGAAGCACAGAGGAGAACATCCTCACAGGCACAATGATGTTCTAAAAAGAAGAAACCCATTAAAACAGACAGCGCCACATCTTCTGTATTACGAATGTATTAATATGTAATCGGTTTTTATAAATATTAATAAGAGCTCACATCTAAAGGAGCCTGGAACTTACATTCTTAATTTAATCCAAAATTCACATCGTCTCTGAAAACACACAGGCATGTCATTATTTTAAACCAATGCCTAGAAGCACAGAGGAGCAAAAACATCTACCAGAGGGAACGCAAACACAGCGCGTGTTCCCTTCACAGTCCCCGTCGCCTCCTCCGCGATGGTCCAGGGAGCACCGTCTCTCCCGATGGAGACCCAGCCAGACACGGCACCAGGGAGGAACTCCCCGGCCACGTGCCCCAGTACAAAAGAAGAGACTTCACCTTGTCCTGCAACACCAACAAACCAAAGCAAGAACACACTGTGGAGGCATCAGGCACAAGCTGCTGTCGGGCAGTGCAGGCGTGATGGGGAAAAAAAAAAACAAAAAAGAAAAGGCAAATCAGGAGAGCACCACTGAAAGCAGCCTGTCCTTTCGGAAAGTCTGGCATGGCCACCTGCTAGGATGACAAATGGGCATCTGCCCGTGGACTGGCTAATGCAGGACAGATGGTTTTGACTGGAAAGGTGCAAATGAGAAGCTGCTTGTATGCTAAATTGTTTGAAATTTTTCACAAAAATAACTCTGCTTCTGCTTAAAAAATTCTCCTGGCTCCTGTTCCATTCCCTCCCTGCCGAAGGACTTCTTCAGATAACTCTTCTTTGCCAGCCACTAACAAAGCTTGGTGAGGGTTCATATCTCTCTCCAAACAGGTATTTCTCCCCCCACCTCCCCCCCAAGAAAACATCTTACTGCTAGTTAAATACCTTTCACTGTCTAGAATTTGTGCTCATCTCCAGAATGCTTTTTAAAACATCACGAGAACAAGCTGGTCTGGGTGATGCAGACAACCAAGTACAAGAGCAAGAATCTCACCTTTAGTCACCAGCTGCAATTTAGAACTGAACTTGGAGAGCTATTCAGATTAAATCAGTGCACAGCTCCACATGGACATCTGTTTAAGAGGGGCTGATGTAGACCTAGCTCAGTTCAGGTCCGAAAACGTAAGAGACATCATTCTGCAGACCAAAAGAAGAGCATCCTCCCCTGACAAGTGGGCACCCACCCAAGTGTTCTCCTCTGAACTCAGGTGGACAATAATGTCCTTTCCCTGGCTGTTTCTGGTCCACTTGTTGCCCTGTCTTCAGGCTGAGGGCTGTTCCAGACCCCTGGCTAACCAACAGGTACAACGATTCAAAATAACACGATAGGAAACATTTGCTCTGTGAGGAGAGTTACAGGCATGAAAATCGGATGATATTTTTCTGCAAGCACAAAACCGTGTGGCAGACAAAATAAAAGAGCGGGGCTTGGTATCACATATTAGTGGTTTATCATCGTTATTTAGCAGTTCCTCCCCTGACTGAACCCTCAGCGGACAGCTCAGCTTAGGGACTACCACAAGTGCAGGCTGTGGCTGGGCAGATCTGCAATTAATTTCCCCCACATTAGCATAAATTCAGTGTTGGCATCTGAGAAGGAAGAATAAGTTCTTTGTGTCAGTATTAAAAATATTACAAAGACACTTATTGCACAGCGGTTTATTGCTAAATGATTTTACAATATGTCTTACAGATCTGTCTCCATTAATCAGAAAGATAAAATACTAATTATAACCCCAGAAAGATTAACTGGGGTTCAAGTGAAGGCAGAGCTGTTCTTGGAGACAAGGCAGCGTGTTCAAATCCTGACTGTTCGCAGAGAGCAAACGTGTCAGGGAAGCACTGACCTGAATTATGTCACCTTAGTCATACCCTGTACCTCCTAGAAGCTACGTAACGGATACGCTGATGAAGTTGATAGCACAGCCACTTTTTCTGGTGATACATCAATGGTTTTATATACTACGCTTTCCTTACACCTATTTTTGTATTGCATCCACAGATAGGACACAAAGAACTTGAATCTCTCAGCTCCACACAAGTGTACGTAGTGGAGACGTGAGCGCTGTGGCGTTCAGCTGGTGGAGACAAAGCCAGGCTGTGTGACGGGGGCAGGCGCACACGCTTTTTCCCACTATATCATCAAGACTTCAGTGTTAGAAGTTATTCTATTTACTTAGACAATGCCTTAATAAAAACTGCAAACCATAGGACAAAATAAAAATATTTTTATCTTATTTGACGAGCTGCTGAATTTATATATACATTTTATTTCAAGCAAACTCTGGATTCGGTGTTTAAAGATTAAATTCTTCCTCTCTGCTTGAGTCACTGTCTTGTTAACTGGTGACCTACTTAGCTGGTAGGCTCTGCCATTGTTTCGCTTTCTGTTCTCAATTGATCAGATTTTTGCTGCAAGCACAATCTTCAAGACCTTCCTCCTGGGCTCGCATTTAACTCATCTCTTGCATTTTCCATGGATTATTCTAAGAGGCACTTTCACACTGTCATCCCATACAGAAACTGATGCCTTTTAGATGCCAATTGAAGCATTCTCCTTTTGCTCTACCTATCCTATCATAATACGGTCCCTCGTTAGATGTGCATTCAAAGCCATTTATAAGGCATGAATAGAGGAAGATCAGTTCATTGAACCATATGCTATGAATACACAGACACTTAAATGTTGTCCTTTCTATCAAAGCCTGTCAAATAATTAAACATGCACATCACAAGGTGAAACAAGCTTCGTGGCAGGAATTTAATTTATTATTTCAGTAGATACTGGCGCTTCCTAAGCACTGAGGGTGTATTTGTCTTCATGCCAGATCTGCCTGCATCAAACAGGGGTAACGAGGAGAGCTGGAGGAACTGAGAGAAAATCCTCTTAACAAGCTTTCCTCTCAGCCAGTCAGCACGTCGGCTCCGGGGAATAATCCCATACGGGAATGTTCCTCCCTTGACAGGGAGCCTTGGTCTGGGAGTAGGTTGTGGGGGGTGTTTACACTCAAGTAGTAATTTTAGAAAAAATGAAGTTTCTCTTCATATCCATTTTCTTTCCAAAAAACACCCAAGTTCAGCAGTAAGGTTATTCTGCAGGCAAACAAACGAAACCCAGGAACAACCAAATCTCCGCTACAGGCAACTTCCAGCCTTCCGCTGTTCCAGGAGGAGGGTGGGAGCAGAGCAGGAGTTGCCACATCCCCACGGGGGGGTGGAGCCCTGACTCGACACCACCACGGTGCCGGTCTCAGCACACCCTCGGCATCGGCTGGGCTGAGCTGCTAGTTAAGGTGCCCCTTCACGACACAAATGTGCACGTCAGCACATTCCCCACCTCTGCAAGAGGGCCCTTGACAGCAGCAGCGAGCAGCAGGGTCTGTCAGGGAAGTCCCTCTGCTTCTGTGTTTCTGGGAACACCACCCAACCACTAATGAAGAAAATTCCTCTTTCTCCAGACATTTATCCCTAAGGGCACTTCCAGATGCCATGTACCAGTGTCTGCAGTTCTATCATCATGTCACAGAGTACGGCAGAGACCTGGCAATGTGAGAGGGATGTGCTGCGCCCTGGGTTTTACCCAACAAACAGCCCCTTAGTAAGGTCTGTTGACAAATGAGAATTGCAACATTTCTCCCAGACGTTGTCCAGAAAACCAAACCAAACCATTGCTGGTGATATTTACACACAACAATTAGTGCAAAGGCCAGCACTGCACCTGACACAAGGCCTTTACACCTGCTAAATGTCACTTTCTTAAATATTTCTAATGACCTTTTTATGTCTTTCTACTTCCCTCTCCTTGGTATTTCAACGAGATGCCCAGAGTCTCTTGGGAGAAAAGAAAATTGAATACTTATTCTGTGGCACTTCAGAGAAGTGGTCTCCAGAAGCCTAACCCCTACCACCTTTGGAGATATAACTAAATGTCACCAAGGAATTTCTCATCTCTTGAGGCAAATTAAACAGAGATTGGTCTCAGTAGCACATTTGACAGCTGCCACTCAAACTTTCAATATATCATTTTTCCCCACCTTCATCTGATAATTCATACTCTGCTAAGTTCCCAGTAGGTCGATGCCACCTGCTGCCGTGGCACCAACAGAGCTGGAGAAAAAAGTTCCCCAGCCCTGAATTAATGTCACAGTCACACTGAGAGCGGGCACCGCGCCAGCAGGACGCGCTGCCTCTACCTCTGCCCGGTCACCCAGGCCACAGGTACCGTGCTGCTGCCTCCTGTATAAAGCTGTTTCCATTCCTACACAGTAAGTTTTGTTCCTCTTTAAACGTTGTTCCCAAGTAAATCATTTTCAAATGCCACAGTTAAAAAAAAAAAATCCTTTTTAGGTTTTAATTGCTATTTACCATTTCTTAGCTTTGGAGGTGTTAAGATTATTGTTTAACTCTTCTTGAGGGTTTTTTCCTTCTTTTTAGCATGTAATGACTGCAAGGCAAAACGAGGGAGATGATCTCCCCCCGCTGAATGCGGGCTGCTCACCCTGCACTCAGACTACTCTCACTAAAGGAGGTTGCTCTATACTTAGGGCTGATTAAAGCCCTGAAACTCCATTGATCACGTCACTAACCAGATACCAGAGCTAACTAGCACCTGGAGGAATGAGCAATAGCACAAAGCCCAGGAGACAGAACTGAGACTCTGAGGAAAACACGCAGACAAGGTTGCTGTGGTTGGTCCCCAGCAGGGTGCACAACACAACACACACTGCCCTGAACGCGCCACGGGGCACGACTGGACCACGGGACATTCCACATCAACTGCTGGATTGGCAAAGCCTGTTCAGAGTTTGCTAATCCCCTCTTTGGGCAAAAACGCAGTCTCATAGCTGGGGACTCTGCTCCTCAGCTCTGCCCCGCAGCCTCCCAGGAACACCCCACACATCCTGCTTAGCCCCGGGGGGTCACCCCTGCTTGGCCCCTGCACAAGGGAGCACTTCCCTGAGCGCCGAGGACACGGCAGCTCTCTCAGAAAACACTGATGAGGCAGCAGCAGGAGGGAGCATCCCAACATCACCTCCTGCCCCTGTCAATTCTGCCAGGAACAGCTGCTGGAAGAAGTTTACTTAGCACCTGATGGGGACTAATTGATAGAGCCTTGGTCTCCTGCCTGCTCTCATTAGGCATTATCGCTGTCCTGAGTAAAATGAATGCGTAGGCCATGCTCTGTCCCACTCCTGCCATGTATCTTCATCATTTCTGCATTAATTTTTAAAAATAAGTTCAAGGAAAAATTACAAAACAGCTCACACCACATTCCTCCTGTATTTGCTGCATGTCCTTCCCGATTTATGGAAATCATATAAGCAGAGGTTTTTAACCAGCTGATTGATAACAACCTCTGAAGAGTTAATACACACTGAAGAGAAGATGCTGAGTGACATGACTCAGGTTGCAAGCTGCAAGAGCATTTCCTCTGTGCTCAGTGGATGTCCTTGAAAACAATCTCTATTATGGACGTTCTGTGCTTATTAGTACACAAACCAAATTCATGGATGTGCAAATGATGCAAAGTTTCTATTGGTGATTGCTCCATCCTAGGAGCGTCCTTGGTAATCTCTTACTCGGTCATCTCCCATTGCAGAGCGTATAGCTCAGCCTGCAAGTGCCAGGGCGACAAAGCTGGAGCTCACACTAAGCAGATCAATCACTCACCTGAAAGATATGCAGACACCGAGAACATGTTTTATACCTGTCATATTCAAGGGTAAACTTCCAGCAGTTGAGAAGGCTGCTCAGATAACTCTGAAAAGCAGACAGTTGCACTAGCCTCAGTGTCTAATCAAAAGAAAAATGTTGTCTGTTTAACTATACCAACAATTTTGAGACTCCTCAAAGCAGTTAACCTGTGGGCAGAGATCAAAGGCATCTGAAGTTCTGCTAAGAAGTAACTTACATGACTGAAAGCCCATGATGTAAATTTTAGTCATTGAAAAGTCAAGCTGAGCCATCAAACAAAAAATAATGTCTATATCCTGACGTATCAGGGAACAGGCATTGTTCTTTCCAGGTGATATACAACTGGAGAGCACAAGCTTCAGATCATGAGAAACCTTCAGGCTTTATGCTGCAGTCTGGTTACATCAACTGGAAAGTCCAGACAAACTTTATTTTAGGGTGTTTAGAGTTGAAGGTCATGCTGCATATCAATAGAATGAAAAATTCTTATTTCTCCTAGAAAGTCCTAGAATAATACCGTTTGAAAGAGGACAGAGTAAGGAGGGATGCTTTGAAAGCTCCAGGCTGCAAGTCAGAGCTCACACCTCATTAGACAGCAGAGAATCCAAATACAAGGTGCACATCTATAAGCAAGAATCAATAGGCAGTCCTTGGTAGTTAGCTCTTCATGGAAGGACGTGTTTTCATTAGGCATGAATGAGGATTTTCTTCTGCTCCACAGCAGCCCACTGAGGGTAAAAGGGGAGCTTTCAAAATACAATTACACCAAAGCCAAAGTCAAGGCTCCGGGAACACTGTCAATAAAATGAAGGTCTGAGTCTGTTTCGAAGAACAGTGTTGACATCTGGCCGATGTGCACTGGGATGGCTCTTACTCCTCTGTCCATTAAAGCTCTTTCAGACCCCTCTGCAGTATAAAAAAACATTAGAGAGACTAAATGCTGAGAGAATCAGGCCCCTTCTTGCTTTACTGCATACTACAAAAAAGACAATTAGCAGCTGGTTAAGTTGCACTGCAATTTGTCAGCACCTCTTCGCTTTATGAAGAAGGACCAGTTGATACTTCAGTGCCTAAGGCTACGCTCTGGAGATGCGATCGGTGCTACCTCGGGTTAATTTGCCTTAAGACTTTTCCCATTTAAAACCACATCTTTAAGAAACCAACGCTGCAGGTCTGGTGTCTGTGTAGAACGCGCTAGGCACAGTTATACCAAAGCCCCCTCACTCTCCAGGGACAGGGCAGAGCTTTCAGGGGGCTCACACCAATGAGCATATTTTAAACCGTTCAGAGCAGGATGTGAAACACCAGGATACATCGCCCATTTCTGACCAGCGGGAAAATCGTCGAACTGGCCAGACACAGCAGGTGACAACTGCTGTAGTTAATCAGAAGAACGGACTGAAGGATCAAGATCTTCCCATGCAGAAAGGAAAACATCTGCATGAATTGATCAGATTTCACACATGCATGTGCTGTGACACGGGAAATAATTTAGAGAGCGAACAGCCAAATAAAAACCTTAGAACAATTTCCAGCATCTGCATTTTTGTCTTTGTTAGAGTGACCTCCAGAGGTACTAGGTAACAACTGAAGTTCCCAAGTAGGAAACGATGAGTTCCCTCCAAGATTGTCCCTGCAGCTCAGTGCTGTACAAGTTACTGGGTTTTAGATGAGAAGTGCAAGATGGAAATTCCATTGAAAAAAACTTTACTGGAACAGAACCCACCTCCCCATCCATGCAGCCTGCCCATAAAGAAGAAAGCAAATTAAATACACTATTTGTTTGGATGGTGCTTCCTTCCATAGCTGCCTCCAGCTCCAGCAGCTCTGAAACAGCGTCCTACCAACCGCAGGCAGGACGAGAGCAGAATACACAGTGCTCTAGTCTCCCTCTTCATAACTAACTGGTCTGTTTGCTGAAGGAATAGAATAGAGGACATATTCCCTACGGTGTAAGTTGCACCAGGATCAAACTGAGAGTGACACCGAGTGTCAACTCTAGAGAAGTGGAGGGTTGTGCAGCCCTGCACAGCGAGGGGCAGCCAGCCTGGGTGCTCTGGGCAGCACTGAGGAGGAACAGACAGAATCCTTCCCTCCCAGCAGCCAGATCATTGCCTCGCGAGCCATTTTCTCTTTTTCTCAGATAAATCTGTGCTGTGTCATCACATTTCACGCCAACCTGAATCCTCACCAGCTTCACTGCCATGGAATAAACAGGCTGCCAGCAGTCTTACAGTTAACATACTGTGTTTGATTGCTACATACTATTAGCACATTATTGTTTGATTTCTACAGCACAAAGACGAAACCAGAGCTTCTAGCTTTGTGTCCGCCTCTCAGCTGACAGATCAATAATTTTCTGACAGTTCTGCACAAAAAGTTGCCGTGGTTTAGAACAAACTCTCCAGACACAGTAAGAGAACAGGCTCTCGGAGCCACGCGCAGGCAGAGCTGAAGGGGCCAGCAGCGGGTGTCCGAGCGGGTGCCTCGGCCGCCTGTCCCAGACCCAGCTCTTGCGTCACAGCTGGCCGAGGAAGTGACGCTCCAGATAACACCGCGATGAGATGCAAGCGTGAGGGATTTCCACTCCAGCTCCTGGGACAACCGCTGCTGACACACGATTCCCATTCGGATTAACCAACGGCATTAACAACGCCTTACAGCCGCTGTCAGCAAGGGATGCGGGAGGCTGGATTTGGATGCGTTTACTAACCTAGTTTTTATTTCCTAATACAATTTCCCCTCTAGGATGGTGTTTATAAAGTACATTAAGCAACAACTCATTAAATTCTTCCTAGCTGCAGTACTTTATTCCAGTTTAAATTGCAGACATAGCCTATTTTTATGCAAACAAATACTTTCTGAACAACTTTGAGCTCCCGTGTACACCAATTAAGTCTGTCACATGCACAGTGGAACCTTAAATTGTATTTGCTCAATCCTTCAGCGGTAAACGGTGCTTTGAAGCAAGTACATGATGAATGAAATCGCATTCCTTGGCCTGCTTAGGGAAAACAGGGTGGGAATTCTTCCAAAGCATCTTAAAAATCAATTCTCTTATCTTCTGTTGAATTGAGAAGTCACCTGCCAGAGAAGCATCACACCAGGCCCAGCATTTACAGAAGGTATTCTGCTTCATATGGGTATGTCAGAGTATATTGGGAACAGATCCAGGCTGGAGAGGACAGAAACTGTGCAGGACACACACTGTCTGCTCATGCACAAGGCAGGCAAAAGATTCACGCAAGTACTTCTGCAGCAATCCCACCCTTTCTGTCTCAGAGATGGCACCTCTCAAACCCACGCAGACCTGATTCACACACTTCAGCTGACCAAAAAAAAAAAAAAAAAAAAAAAAATCCATGTCATGGTGTATTTTGTCTCAGAGGCTACAAAAACAAGAGATGAAAAACAGAAGCAGAGACGATGTAGCCCATAAGCTCACTCTGCCTGGCTGTGGCACGCACCCTGCAGCAGCCAACACCTGTAACATGTACGAGGCCACTTCTGGGGATGGATCCTCACATCACCTGCCTGGCTGAGCAGGGTACAGGGGCTTCCTTGACTGCAGAGTTAATGTCAGTGCCTCTTCTGTGGAGGAGCTCACCAGGGGAAACCCACAAGGCATCTGTACTTGTTGCTCCAGACATTTGAGCCGCAGGAATAACCCATCCCACAGTCAGATTGTGCATCCTTCCCTCTGCGTGCAAACGCTCTCCCTCGCTCTACACACTATTAGCCGATGGGGAATAGCACAGCATTAGAGCTAAAGTGGTGGCTGACTGGGAAAACACATTGCACATTTCTTAGCTTTAAATAGTAAGAGTCAACGGGAATGGTCTTTAAGCTCTATTACAGTAATGTGCAGTGTGTTTGTCATGGACACAGTATATTTCCGATTACCCCGTGTTTCTGGGAGAGCAGCATGCATTATTCATAAGGGGAGATTGAGTTAGAACAGAAATATCCCTTCAGTTTGTATCACCGAGCTGAAAAAGACTTTTCCCTCCCAGTGTGGCGCCGCGCTGCTTTTTAAACACCTAGCACCCTTCCGTGCGTGCTCGCTGCGAAGCACTTAGCACGTTTTGCTCAAAATAAATAATAAATACCAGTACTCCTGTTGGACAGGACCCCCCTCCTCCCCCGCTCATCTTTACCCTTCCCTACCACGTATTTTCTCTGCTTGGGACTCATCGGGGTCATGCTCAAACCACCTCCTCCCCAGCCCAAGCGCAAAGGCAGCCCCACCCTGGAGATGGGAAGCAGTGTTCAGGGAGACAAACAATGTTCAGTTATCTTCTGAAGTCTCTGAAGAAGGCACAACAAAGAGAACCAGGTCCTAGCTTTTAATTTTTGGGGGTTTTTTCCTTCCTCAGAATCCCACTGTTGGCATCCACCAAAAGCAGCGTAGCTGCAGAGCCTGGGCCAGGGCTGTGGTCCGGTGCAACCTGCGCTGCTCTCTGCACAGCGGCGAGACCTCGAGGCTCCCCCCAGCTCCTCTGTCTTCTCCAGGAGAGAAAGAAGAAAATCAACTTCCTTAGTGAAAAGCTGACAGATCTCTGCAAGGACAGGTTTCCTTCAACACGCTCTCAGGGGAGCTGCAGGCTCCTCTCGCAGGCAGAGCAGGGGCTGCCCAGCCCTGCTCCCCAGAGCGGCCCCTCCATGCTTTCGGTGTGCCTGGGAAGCTCGGACCTGCTGGGCACGGCACACGGCCCCTGGAGCTCGGCGCCAGGACGTCATCCCTGGGAGCTGATGATGCTCAAGCAGCGCTTTCCCCGCTGGGTCTTACAACTCTGCCATCCCATATCCAAATAATCCTTTCAGCTCATAACATATTTTTAGACATCCCATTAATATTTAACGAGGCAGCCCACAGCAAGTTAGATAGCATAGCAATTAATTTTTAAATGCTGACATTTATTACAGCATGTAACTGGTACCTAACTTGCTGTGGGCTATCTGGATAAATGTCAGTTAAATATCTAATAATTCCTTACAATTTAATAGGAACATAAAAAAAGAAAAAAGCCCTGTAATTATCCGTTATTTGTAAAATTTAATTGAGATTTTAATTTTGGCATTTAGGTTTCTCCCTCACATATTCCTGCTTCAGCCTCTGAGGCGAAGTCATTTTTGGTAATTAATACATTGATTAATTTAGTTTCATCTACTGTTTAAAACCACACTTGTACGGCCCAAGATACAAGAGAAAACACCTTGATTAATGTTGCAAGAGCCCAGCAGCCCGAGCAACAGGCCTGCAACAACCAAGGAGAAGGGACAGAGACCAGACCTTGTGTGCAGAAAGGAGGGAGAGAAACAGCAGGGTCAGACAGCTCTAGAGCCGGGAGGGATTAACCCTGCCCCTGGCCACCACTCCCACAAAATCCCTCACACCCCGACCTCACCAAAGAAAGGAATTAAGAATTCGTTAACAGCTTTGAAAATCAAAAAGTAGTTCTGAAGAGAAGACTGTTGCTTTGATATAATAATTAAAAATAATTTAACAGAAGGGAACAAAGTGTCAAATTTGTAGCTATCAAAAGCTTTCCACTTTGCAAAAGCTCGGGCAAGCTGGTTCCTGTAAAACCTGGATGAATTGGTTTGATTTATTCCAGCAAAGCAGGAAAATCAACACCAAAAATAACCACTTCCCCACGAAACAAAATCGCGTGTAAAACGACTGTTAGGGGGGCATCCCTCTTAGGCAAGGATTTTTAATCCATCCAGTTAACAGAGCAGGAGATAGCAGCAAACCACACCACGCAGGCTGGGGATGACTGGGCTGGCCCCGTTTCAGGGAGGCTGAGGAAGGTGGCAGAAAGGGCAGCACAATTACCGCACGCCTGTCACGGACAGACGCGGGAACTCTAATCAAAGGGTTTGACCGCGCGGCAACGAAGAAGGGAAAGAAACCAAGAAGCGGCCACCCTTGCTCCGTTCACATCCCCGGTGATGCAGCTGTGTTTGGGTCTCAGAAATCCCAGCATCATCAGCGAGCCCGAGCAGTGGCCTTCAAAGCCTTCCCTAGCTCCAGCGAGGTTTATTAGCCCCAGACTACCCAAACAGTTTGAAACACCCCAGCAACGTAAGCACTTCTTCCACTGAAGCAAAACCCACCCCAGAATCTACTCATCTTCCCTCCAGTAAAAGCGATCCATACCCGCAGCGCTGCGTAAGATGGAGTTCA
Source organism: Megaceryle maxima (assembly GCA_024605025.1). Lineage (NCBI taxonomy): Eukaryota > Metazoa > Chordata > Aves > Coraciiformes > Cerylidae > Megaceryle > Megaceryle maxima. The sequence goes on from JANHGN010017084.1 coordinate 39,800, forward strand.
GCGCGATGCTTCCCCTTCTCCCGCCGCGCTGCCCCCCACACGCCCTTTGGCAGCAACCGTTAGCTCAGGCCGCACTCCAGCCTCCATCAGCTGCCTAGAGAGAAGGGAACGGCGCCAGCGGCTCCTCCTGAAACGCTGAGGGTATCGTCCCCCTGGCGTCAGCAGTCGAGAGAGATGGAGAACACGGACTGCCCCCCGCCAGCCGCGGCCGCGTGCTGCGCTGGGATGTGGAAAATGGGAAAAATAAACGCGAGGGGCGACATCCCGGCCCTGCAGTCACGCTGGCACCCGGCCGGGGCTGCGACGGCGAGAGCGCCGTAGTCCTGACTGCTGACAAAGGGCAGGCCAAGTCAGCGCTAAATACGGACAACGCTCGGGAGCAATTTTCCTCTTGGTGGCCCTAAGTAACAGGGCAGAGCCACCGAAGCAGAGCCCCCGCCCGCATTTGTACCGCGGCCCCAACGGGCAACTGTCAGCGAACCTCAAATATTTTGGATCTGGCCAACAGTCAGGACTGGGGCTTCTGGGCTCCTTCCAGGTGCTCCCCAAGAGCCGTTCTCTCCCACTCTGCGTAAGGAGCAGACTTCTCCCGGTGTCAGTACAGGACTGGAGAAGGTGTCACCGCACAGAAGCCGCGGTTCAAAAGCGGCACCCCCAGCAGAATCAGTCCCTCGCCCCATCGCGCTGCCGGGGCGAAGCCCGATCTCGTGCTGCGCCTTGCTGCTAACACGGCCTACAGAACAAAGAGCTATTGAGGCTTTGTGGAAAATACACTGCTTCGGAAACAGTTCTGCTTGTACATCATACATTTTCCTGTCAGTTTTAGTCCCTTGGTATTTTATTACTGAGGGATATTTACATGAAAATAGAATCTTTGTTTCGTAAGAATTAATCTGCTTCTGTACCACGGTCCTGGAGGAATTTACAGTGAATGAACACTCTGTATTTCTCATGTTCTCACATACACACAAAAAATTACCGATTATTTAAATTATTGTGTCTTCTGGAGGCTTAATTTCCCCCCATGAATCTCCCGTTCAATCAATGCCGCAGCAATCTTGAGACCCGAGTGGGAAGGAAGCTACCAAGCAGCGGCTGCATGGTCCTGGCAGAAGATTTTTCTGAAGGGCTCTGGCACTGCATTTATGTTCTGCAAGGCAATCGTCACTGGACAGGGCTGATGAGCAGCTTTAAAATGGGACATAAGGAAGGGAAATTTGAGGCTAGAGTCTGTCATCTGCTTGTCAAAACCACAGGAGAGACCTCTCCTCTCCCCTCAGGAGAGGTGTGTGCCTCGGAGGGCAATGGGTGTAAATGAACACGCTTGCATTTTTCATAAAAATAGATGACTTTGGGGAGCCTGCTTGTAACAGCACACTTTGCACATGTTTCAGTTCTTAAGCTTTAATCAAAATTTGCTTTGAGATACTTTCCAAAAACCTTCACAGAAATATTGTGTTTTCCAAAGGCTACAGGAAGAACACTTGTAATTGAAAAAGGCAATAACAGCTTTTGAAACTAACCTCATAAAACTTCCAATTAAAGTCTTGGTTTAAAACCCAAACAAAACTTCAGAGAGGAAGCCAAACGGAAAGGTTTAGATTCACCAAAATCAACAGTATGGGAAGGGGGAGGTTGCGTGTGCCCCTCCGCCCCCTCCTCCAGGCTGTGCTGAGGGCTTGGGAAGGCGGCTGCCACCCGCACACTGGGGTTTAGCAGCCCCGGGACCATCCCTGCAACACCTGGATTCACCTCACGCACCGAGTATTGGGGTCCTCCGAACTCCACAGCTCAGCTGAACCAGAAGCCACTCCAAAGCTGGACCTCTGACGCCAGCCCATCTGGATGTAGCAGCTGATGCACAACCTACATGAAAATGCCTCCGAATGCACCGTCGGCACGTGAGCTGGCTCCGCTGCCCGCACCCTGGAGCCCACAGCAACCGTCTCCTGTTCTGCCCTCACTGGGTTTTGGGGGGGGCTCCCCCACAACAAGAAAATTCTTAATCCCCAAATGCAGAGACATTTATTGTCAGCCCAGGAATCGGAGTAAATCAGATGGAAAGCTCAGTCTATGCTGCTTCTGAACAGACATTTTGTTCCCTCCTCTTTATTTAATTGAAACAAATGCATCCATTTAAATCTACATACCTTCCAAATTTCTAATGCCTCCTGTAATTCATGACAATCTTTTATCACTTGAAAAACAATCAGGTTCTTTAGTTGCCTAATTCTGTTTTGCTTGCTCCCAGGCAATTTAGCTCCTGAACCATCCAGCCCCAGCACATGTTCATTAGCCGCAGCCATTTAGCCGCCTGGGCAGCTGTGCTGGTTAATGGAGCTGCAAACACGGCCTCGGAGCTCCCCTCCACGCGAGGGCTGCCGGGAGGGCACCTGCGGGAATCCCTCTGCCGCCACAGCTGACCCAGGGCAGGGCACACGAGCGACAGAGCCCAGCTCACCGTCTGCAGGAGGCTGCGAATTCTCAGCTTTCCTGTTCAGATTTCCCCTCGTCAGCTGATGGAGTTTCAGTTCTCGGTTAGAAGGAAAACCAAGGGGAACTTCACCTGCACAACCCAAAGGACTGAAGAACCCAACTGGCACCTCCCAGCAAGGACGGAACACAGAGGAGTCTGCGTTCACATTGGCATAAACTACTCATAGTTAGAACTCGGCTTGTCCTCATTCCTTCTGATTGTCCGACTATGGTCAGGTCCTGTTTTCCCTTCCAAACACATAATTTGATTTAAAAAAAAAACCTCATGAAACTGAGCATAGCCCCTGCCAACGTGAAAAGCATTCCGCTTCTTCTTTACTACTAGGCCAGAGCTAAAGTACAGACTCGTTTTGTTTTAGGAGGGCTGGAGAAGGTTCTACCACAGCCACGCTGCACGAAGGGGTTTTGCACCATCCCTGGAGCGACTGCAGCCCGCCCAGCCCGCGCTCATCCGAATTCTGCACGTGCAGCTCTGCGGGCAGGCGCGGGCCAGCCAGGCTGACACCGGGCAGCGCAGCCCACCCGCTGCCCTCTGCGTTCCCCCCGGCCCCTGCCCCGCTCGCAGCGCCGCGCGATAAACCGGCAGCAGGTTTAACCTTTTCCAAAGGGCATTCCCTCATCACGCACCATTTCCACCACTTCACACAGCACGTCCCCGAGGGCTGGGAGACAAGGCCGTGTGAGCAATAACCTTTGAAAGCTTCCAAGTCTGCTGGGCTCAGAATTACCAAATTAATGGTTGGCCTTACCTTTGGAAAAATACACTGAGTAAACAAGGAGCCTGTGCAGTCATCTGAAAGCGAGTGAGAGCTATTGCCTAACGTCCCTTCCGTCCCCGGACTGGCTCCTTTCAACACAGCACTCACTGAACTCTGCTGGAGAGCACCAGCTGCCTTGGGATTCATAAAATGGATCTGACGCACCAGGAAAACATGTTTCCTGCCTCAGTCTGGATGAATCACCCCCTCTGCACCTGAGGCCTCCTCTGTAGTTTGGTGACACAGGCTTTACTGCTCTGCAGCCTGCCTGTTCCTGGGAGAGCCTCCTTCTTACCCCAGAGGGGACCAGTAGCTGCTAGAATGAAGTGAAAGCATCAGTAATGAAACTCCAGCCTGATACTAATGCTGGTGTTATCACACTCTGCACGGGTATGTGCCCACCCACTGCCTTTGGGAAACACTGACCACACAAGGTGGGATGGAGGTGACAGCCCAAAACGTCTGTAACTTACACCGCAGAGCACAGCCAGGACAAAATTCCTCCCGCCTTGACCACCCAAATGGTAAAAGCCCCTTGCGAGACAGCAGTGGACAGTGACCCCAGTCCAGCAATGCGTCACCAGAGCCTGGGCTGCAGGCACCTGCGGATGTTCACCGACAGGCACCACTGCTGCCCACCCAGAACTGAGAACACAGAAAGTCTTCACAATGGCCCAGGGTAAGACAGCAGCACCGTTCGAGGTATTTCTCTCTGGTTGCAAGTTCTTCCCCTGCTCTTTTCAGCAATTCTGAAGGCTGCCCACATCTCCTTGGCAGAGGAAACCTGTCCCTTCCCATTGCGAGCGATGTTAATTTCTCTGTACGTTCCTCCAAAGGAAATGCAGCGCCAGGGGAATGTATAAATACATAACATCTGAGAAAACGTACACGGTAATTCCCCAACAGATACAAAAACTTGCTAGGAGCCTATCAACTCTGACAGGGATTTCCCCAGGGCTATCCAATTATAACACAATGAACTACTGAAATCCTAAACGGCTGTGAGATACGGAGGTGGGCCTGAAGCTGCAATTTAAAAACCACCCATGAAATGTGCAGCTACGGGATGAATTCCCCCGGCGAGGACAGGAGGCTCCGGCGCTGACTGCAGAGCTACGCGAGAGGACGGTCACATTAGGCTGGCTCTGAAGTGACTGGCACAACCAGCTTCTTCAGGGTTGTTCAGACCTACTACCAGGAATCAGTCCATGTAAAATATTTACTAGCAGTGTCAGAGTCTTCCTAGTCCAACAGCAGGCAGTTGGAAGCCAATATAAACAGGAGAATAGGATCAGTATCTTTAATAAACACATTTTCAGCAAGTATGTGGGGACTCGAGGACCTCCCCACGGTTTCCCTGTGGGTATGTGCAAACAGATACTGGCGAGTAGATTCCAAGAGTGGTGGATCTGGTTTCATATGTAGCATCTATGTTTACAGATCCACTTCATTCTGACCTTGTCCCAGAGGACATTCCGCTGCAGCTCAGCCCCACCACAGCGCTGCACTGCGCCCAGCACGCGATGCTGGGGCTGTTTTCACACCTGGGAACAGGAAACAGTTGGTTTGCAAACAAAAGTTTTTCTGCCTGAATTCAATCCCACTCCTTCCCTGCCTCTGATTAATTGTGCTAATCACTTCACGGGGTGCTAACCAGACCAATGAAATGCTCCTCATTGTTAAAGCGAGTGATTAATTACCAGGATTGTCAGGGAAGTCTGCCACCAGCATCATAAATTCACAGAGCACATTTGGAAGCATTTGCCAATGGCAGAGCCTGAAGAGTAAAATATTACCTCCTTATTTATCTTTCCCCATCACATGGCAAGAGCACGGAGCACTGGAGAGGTAGCTAAAGCCTTTGTTGATTTAAGTCATTGTGAAACTAGCAGTCTAACACAAGGATTTATTTTTACAGATTTTATTCAGGGAGAACGTGCCAAAAGCTAAGATGCAGCCTGTCCCCAAGGCCATCGTTTCCTGCAGAGCCTTCCCGGGCAAAGCACTGCATAACTGGCCCTTACAGCACGGCCGGGCTCTGCTGCTGCTGCTCTGGGCAGCCGAGCATGCAAAAGATTTGCAGTGCTAGTGAGGGTCAAATCTTAACTCAGAGGACAGCTGTAACACCCCCCAGTAGGGAAAACTGCTGTGAAAGCCGAGGCTTGAGCACACTTCTGTGCCCCAGTTTGGGACCAAGCAAAAGAGTTGACGAGGAACTTATTTTTGCAAATATCTACTTCAGAGAAATACTACTTTAAATTAGAATTTTGTTATTTTGTTATCTGGACATTCGTAATCGACTGGTTCTCTCCCTCAATGAGGCAGCAGCGGCCTCTCTGAGGACATCGCTGTTTCCTCTGTGAACTTTTGCATAAAACCATCAAAACTATTTTCTTACACCTAGAACAGGCCCTGTGAGATGTTCCAGCCATGCCCTTATCTTGATTTGTTTCTCACCTCAAATCCAAAGCATTCCAACCACCAGAGGTGACTTAATCCATCCTCAGTCCTAAGTGGCTGAAGGACAAAGATATTTTAAATGCCTGTGCTTAGATGGAGCCCAAAAGCCTGTCACCACCAGTGCCCACTGGGCCAGTTACTGGGGAAAGTGGAGAAGCTGGGCCACATCAGTGGCTCACAGAAGTACCAATCACCAGATGGTATTTCCATAAGGCCACTGAAAACTCCACTGTCAGCAAGGACTAATCCTGCCCACACAAGTAGGCTCACACTTTCCTTCTTAGGAAAGCTCAGTTCTTCCCCAATGTATTCCCTGCGGGGTCAGCATCCAGAAAAGATGTTCTTTCTAAAAGTTGAGTATGCTGCTAAACAAACAGGGATCTGCACCGCGTACAGCTGTCCACTCCCTGCTGAGATGATCCCCTTCTACTTGCACACTTGAAGAAACACTGCTCATTGACCACCTGCCTGTCCTCACCAGCAGCGGGTTTTGCTTAAAAAAATCCATCAGGCTCTGCAAGCCTTCCTGGGGGACTGACAGGTCCCACAGGCTGGGAGAAACCAGCCAAGACTGGCTGCCCATGTCAGGAAAATTCTGGAAAGCATTGCAATCTGAACAGCTGCAGCCCAGCAGTTCTGCCAAGCATCCAACTAGTAACAGGTTTATTAAAAGTCAGGCAAAATAGCTGAAGTCCAAGGACAGAGGGAAAGCCTACAAAACCTTCCTGGGACACTGCCACAGCGGTATCTTTCAAACTGGGCTGGAAACAGAAGATGGCATCTGGTTCTGATGCTCACGATGGCCACCTGCAAGCTCCTGCTTGCCCCAGGAAGGCCCAGCCTGCTGGGCAGAGCCGCCGCAGCCACCGGCAGCATTTCCCCGAGCCCCTCTCACCAGCTCAGCCCAGGATCCAGCTCTGCATCTTGGCAACACGGCACAGGAACGCAGCGAGCTGGAATTCACTGTAAAGCATTAGGAAGGAGCTGCCCTGCCCTCAACCCATTTGAGGATTTCAAGTATCCACAGATTAACTGGATGTGACTAAGAATAGCCACAAAATACTGCCTTGGTTCTGCTTTTAGATGGGAAATTTGTTTGCGCACCATTGCCAGGAGACTGTGTTAATGAAGCGGTGATTCAGGCTGGAGCTTGCTCAAGCTATGAGCAGTGGTTTCAGAGGGAGCCTGCCTGTTTTAGCAAGCACTGACAGGATGCAAATAGGGCTTGCTACAGCCCCAGGGCACACAGCCAACCCCCAGCTCCTTCACAGGCTCAGAAGCTGCTGCTCTGTGAGGGGCAGGAGAAGGAACAGAAGACACTGATGAACTTGGTTGTGTACCCACATCACAGGACGATTCAATAATTCAAAAGCAGGATTACAGAACTTCTACTCCTGATAGACTGAGATCTATTTAAATGTTTGCTTCCATGCTTCAGCCATACAATGCATAGTTCAGGGCCTGACAGTATTTTCCAGAACAGTCATTTTTGTCTCATCTCAAAGTTGAAGAGCAGGGAATCCCTACAGGGGCAGGCGCCACAACAGAGCAATCCCCAAATACCCTTTAAGAGCAAACGTATCCCTTCCTGCCAGCTCCTGGCTGCTCTTGGGAGCCTAAATTTAACAGGAGGAGTTCAGGATGTGCACTTACAGTGGGGCTACAACCTGAACAAGCATCACGGTAAAAAGGACCGTGGCTTCATACAATCACCAAGTAACAATCAATTCAGGTTTGTTCAATTCATGAGCCCAGCACCAAATTGTGTACTAAACTGCACCCAGAAGCAGAAGAAAAAGCAGACCAAGTGATTCGATCACATCTTTATCAGCAGCAGCAGAGATGCTGCTCTGACATTAGCCGAGAACGACGCTGCTTTAGCGGAACAGGTGCCACTCACTCTTCCCAAGGTGCACAAACTTCAGTGTAAAAGGGATTCAAGCTTCCAGAGCCACGGTGGTCAGCACCATCTGTGATAAATGTCATAATCAGACACGGAACAAGTTTTAGATGACATTTGCATCTTTCTTTTACTTGCGACAGCAAAAGGAGGTCCTGCTGTCAAAGAGAATTTCAAGTAATTTATATCCATAGAAGAATTGAGGATTAAAAGATAAAAGTTGTCAACCTAGTGTTTTAAGCTTGTCCTGACTACCCACTTCAGAAGCCTCCAGTACAGCACATGAAATGCCTCAAGTGATTGTTTTGTAAGCATGGAAGACACGGCAAAAAAATTGATTACACAGTGATAATAGGAATATGCTAGATGTTTAGGTGTCAAATGAAACATAATTCTGAAGAATATTTTTGCCTTTAGAATAATACATCATCTTTCCGAACTGCCACCAGCTTCCCTGTTATTAATACTCTTCAGAATTACTACAATTGAAATGATAATGCGTTTCTAAATTAATATTGCATCTTCCCATTTCAGTATCTGATGAGCTGTATCAAAACTTCATTAAATCACTCCCTGTTTTGCCAGCCACAGCTTCTAATCAGGCCTGAGATACACATCTGTCTTCACATCCCAGTCCGCGCTCCCAGCCATGTGCTAACTGTGATGACTGGCGAGCTCCAGCGCGTGATGAACTATCTTAATGGGACAAATAACAGAGCTAATGATGCGGTTTTCAAAATATGACAAAACACATTTTTGGCTGCTAAATATTGGATGCAAAATTAGCAGTCTTTGCACACAGCTTCATGATCAGCTAAGAGAGTTCTTTTCGTCTTCAGGAAGCCGTTGTATGTCTCCAACAATTTCCTATCGGTTGTAGAAGAATTAGGTTGTTCTTAGGACTTTGTCACTAGATATATAATCTTCATCCCTTTCGTTTGCAGACGCAGTACATTTGAAAGCATTGACAGTATTCTGATCGGATTGCTTTTCTGCAGACTCCCACTATCCAGTCACTCCACCCAGCCCGACAGCACCGCCACAGCAGAGCCGTTCCCAGCCACGCGCGCAGCGAGCTCTGCATCCTCACCCGCTGGACTCTCACCGCGGGTCTCTAATTTAAATGCTAAATGACACAATTCAGCTAAGGGATCAAGCTAACGAACTTCCTGCAGCATGCTTACCATTAGGTCAGAGTAAATTAATTAGAGACATTTCAATACTTGTAAAAAAATGTTAAATCCCAGAGCTGCCTCGGCCAGGCTCTGCTCTCCCCTTGCGTTGTTCTGTTTATTGTTAAAACAGACTGTAATTAAGCTGTATGTGCCAAGCCAGGATTATACCTAGCTTTCAAATTAAAATAGCCCCTTCAGTGCCTGCTGATAGATGCAGCTAATTCATTTAAATTCTCATTTCAGGAAAGACATTTCATTTCAAGTTTGAACGTAATTACTTGGTCAGAGCCCAGGAGACCATGCCATTTTAAAGTGAAGAGATTATGATTTCCAGCCCCTCCTGAGATAACCACAAGGCATCAGAGACCAGGGAAGTCCTAAGCCATCACGCCTTCCACGTGTAGCAGTTCATCCCCTCTGCTCTCACATCACCACCTCCAGCACACTTGTGCAGGTAGCCCGCCAAAGGGAGGCAAATCGAGCAAAACCTCACCATGATATTCAGTAATTGTTCAGATTTCAAGTGCACAAGCCCTTGCTAACACCCGGCTCAACCCAATTCATAGCCCAACACAAGCCCACTCCTGCCAGCAGCCTTCAGAGCGCCCCACGGTCAGTGCTCACGTTCACCTCATCTGCCTGGACCTTAAGAGAGCTGCTGCCACGGGCCTGTTGTCAGCAGCAGGCTGGCCGAGCTGAGCAGATGCTGCGTGCTCTGGGGTCTTGAAGTCTGCCCCGTTGAGGGGAGCAAGGTCAGATTCACACAAAGTTTTCCCTACACCCATGGCACGTCTCTTTACATACCTCAGGTACAGAGGCAGGTATGATCTGTACACGACTGCCAAATTAATGCCCCTGCCCTGCCCCCTGATCAGCTTTTGCTCTGACACTCACCAGGGTAGAAAGAAACCTTTGAGCCCTTCAGCCCCGCCACACACTCCAGGGCAGCCCCTCAACAGGTGACACTGGGACATAACCAAGTGACTCACTAATGCGCACATTTTTACCGGGGCATTTCAAGGAAGGGAATGCAAAGCAATCAAAAACAGTCCCTGCAAATACTTCACTTTTCTGTACATAAACTTTACATATTTTTTTCAGAAATCTCAAGACTTTTTTTTTTTTTTTTTTTTTTTGACCTACGTTCCCAACATCAGAGTTTCACCTTCACCCCAGCAGCGGGCAAGGCAGCGAGGAGTGTGCGCCCTGGCTGGGCAGCCCCATCAGCTCCAAGCAGAAAAAGCCATAAATCAATTTGTAGTAAGGACAAAAAAATTGATTTTTCTAAAGTTCCTGTATAATGAAAGTTCATGTGATGGGACTGAGACTCTGGAAAAAATAGATCATCTGTTAATTTGCATTAATGAGACTTAACAGTGTTTGCCAGAAAGTGATTAAGAAAGCGTGTACCTCCAACGGCACCGACACGCACGCAGAGCGGTTCCAAGGTAGCAGAGCTGCTCTCTGGGGACGGCACCCGACATCGCAGCGGCTGCACCTCCAGCCTTTTGGGGGGCCACAGGCAGTAACACACAGTTGGCATAGCCATCGATTTCCAAATCCCTCCTGAAGAGCTATGACCGCAGGTTTCCCATGCAATAGTCCACAGCAAAACCCATTAGTTTTCAACAAATGGGCTGTGGCTGCTTTTATTGACCTGCTGTGGAATTTTGTGCTGAATGTTTTCGTTTTGACAGTGCTCCTTATTGCTCGGGTCCTCAAAGCTAGCAACAAATGGTATTTTTTCTTTCCAGGATGAAATTGCACTGCTCAGACACAAAACACCAGAGCTAGTCTTCACGAGAAGAGAGATATTTCACTTGCCCTTTATTAAGCTATTTAGGTTGTCGAACCACAATTTTTCTTTTTTAAATTGAAGGGACAAAAAGAATTATTAAAACACAAGAAAACCTCAGCTGAAATGCACAATGAGGAGTGCTTTGGGAAAGTGTGGCTGCAGCAATGTTACATAAAAAGGTTTAATGAGCTCAGTGGAAACAACAGCAGACAAAGTCAGCAATTCAGCTGCAGTGTATTTTAGTTCACTTGCTCATTAAATGGGTCGCACGGGGACTTAAACTTATTTTGTTAGTTATCATGAATTGTAGCCCTACATTCTCTGGGCTTTTTTCCCTGCATTTCATACTTGCTTCTTGACGCCAGGGTCAGGGGTTTTAGTGGTGAGACCTATCAGTTAACATCATATCAAAGCATCCACATCAAGAAGTTCAAGGAGGGCTGGTCTTGAAACATCTCAACTATCATTCACATTTTGATTCAAGTACCCCAGAGAGCTCCAATGTTTCTTATGCTGACCAAATTTGATGTTTGGAAATAGATAACAGGTAAACTATTGATGTTTTGGAGAGCTGAGCTCAAGAATTTGGAAATCAACTGACTGACATTATGCAGAATTTTGGTTTTTTAAACATTAATTTTTAAATGCCAATGAAATTAAAAGGAAATACAGAAATATTATAATCCAGTTCCAAAAGGGAAAATCTTGTTATAAAAATGCCAAAATTAAATTACTCGGTTTTTTCCAAACAAAGTGAAATAGTTTGACCTTTAAGAAATCCCACATGTTGAGGTCAACTTTTAGTCAAATCCAGCTTCACTTTGTTTTCGCCTGGAAAGCTAGCCCATCTAATATTAGCTGAAAACAAGATGTGTCCCTCAGCTGTAAACAGAGTTTGGGAAATTCATTTTCATCTGCTCTCCTATGAATAAGCAGAGATGCTCACTGCTTTGTATCAATTAGTGTTCCGCAGAGATAACTTAGTCTACATTTAACCATTGCCCCCGACCCTTTCACGCCAACCCTTTCGGTCACACACAAACCCAGCAACACCCCCACGCACACACAGCTCCTGGGTGCAGGCTGACCTGTGCAAGCCCCGGCACCAACGCTCCCCTCCTGCCCACCCACTCACCCCTGGCCTGACATCATCCCAGCCACCACCAGCAGGCAAAGCTCTGGGGCCTCCGCACCCCTCCTTGCCAGGGACCAGCCTACCCTGGAGCCACAGGTCAGCCCTCAGCTGGAAGGGAGAGACGGTTCTTAACACGAACATTAACCTGCAAGAGTGTTCAGGGCAGAATGGAGAAAGAAAGAGGGACAGGCAAGCACGGGGGCCAGTCAGTGTTTAACTTTACCAAGGTGCAGCTGTCAGCAGACCCACAGGCTGTGATTAGAGGACAAGTAGACAGCAATTTTCCTCCGAGGTATCCAGATTATAGTTTTTACACATCTAGGATAATATTACCCAGCCGCACGCAGTCTGGTCAGCAGGCTGCCGGAGAAACCCTCTATTTGCATGTTAATGTATCTGGGTTCCCACAGTGAACTATTGTGTGGTGTGTGGAGCCCAGCACCCCGTCCAGGTCTACCCCCCGCTTGGGAAATGGCAGCTCCCCAGGCACCCCTCCTGCCTCTCTCCCAGGAGGAGCTTTGTACTTCGCAGCCAGTGAAGGAGCCTAGGGAGGCAGGTTGACTCCTGGGAGCACAAGAGGGGACCCTGAAGGCAGGGTTTCCCTCCCTCCCTCCCTCCTTGCCCATCTTGTCATTAAACCTCTAAGCCCACAAGAAAGATTGCTGGTAATATTCTGAGCAGGGTCATGACAGATCTTGGGTTTGGGCACTAATTCTAAACTGAGTTTGTGAGCAGTACAGCTATAAAAATGTTAAATGATCACAATAATTATGATATGAGCCTGCTAGGACAGAGTAATACATTCTTACAACCCAGCATCATGAAACACCTTTTCTTCTGCAGATTTCCTCTCAGACCTTCAAAGTTGGGCACAACCATTTTCACCCCACGGAACACAACGGGGCTAGAGGGGCCAGGTCCACAGCAGACTGAAATCAGCACAGCTCTAGCGAGTTAACAGAACAGCTTGTACTTCTCACTGTGCAAGTCTAGCAGCAGAGAAGGGGCTTTTTCAGGGGTATGATGCCTTTTGCTGCTCCTCTGGGAGAAGTTGTGGCTCTACACCTGATGAAGAGCAGACTGAGGCAGAGCTGCTCAGTCCCAAGTTTCCGTGCAGCGAGGTGGAAGGTGCTGCTCATGCAGCCACAAGAAATGGCCCGAGAGACAGCTGCCCAGGATGGCAGCTCTGGCAGTCACCCACTAAAAGCTGCAGTGCTTCCACCCAGGGGACGCTGGCCGGGTTTGCAGCACCAGCCAGCCAACGACTAGAGCTGCATAAGACCAGGCTTTGTTCAATGATTCATTATTCTGAACTGATGAATAATTCAGTGTGCAGGATTAATGGCATATGCCACTGAAGCACGTTCCATATGGAACCTGGGTCTCGGGAGCAGCTCTCTCCCAAAGGCAATAGTGCATCTCCCCATAAACTAAGCTTGTGCTGTGGGCAGGGGCTTCTCTGCAACATCATACCACCAAGAAGCTGTGGGCTTTCTGGGGTCCTTTGTCATCCCAAGGTGAAGTGACAGAGGAGGCTCTAGAAAGACGGGAATGAAGAGAGAAGGGGGGGGATCGAGAGTTCTCCTAATCCCCCACCCAGAACACCAGAGAGCTGTGTGTCAACCAGGAGCAAAGCTCTGGCCTCATCCCAAAACAAAGCAGCCATCGGTGGCATGGGTAGCACAAACACCAGAGAAAGCCTAGCAGAACACACGCTCACACCAATCATTTCCTTCACCACCTAAGTTTTCTGCAGCCTTTTAGTGGGGTGAATTTGCCATCAGTGGAGACTGCCCCAGAAGAGAGGCGCAGGAAACAGCCCTGCCAGATGCTGACAGGCAGGCTGACCGGCCAGGGGTGCCGCGAGCAGGATGCACTGACCTTTCAGCTCAGAACTAGTACTGGCATCCTCCCATATCCTGATCAATAACTGAACAGAAGGCGAAAACCGATTCAGAAGATAAAGATTTCGCTAAATTAAATTAACATGTACAGTGTAATCAACATTCATTAAGCCAATTTAGTCAAGTGATGACCTCAGCAGCTTTTAATCATATACTTAAATGTCAAATCAATATGCAGATTTTGTATAAGTCCTTTCCAATTATAAATCATTAAAAACTTTGAATAAACAAACGTAACTGGAGTCAGCCACGGCCAAAGGATACAATGACATACAGCGGCTCGCTGTTGGTGTCGGTGCCACACACACCCCTAACTCCGGAGAAATTACAGGAACTTACGTACCCAGCTCAGGAACCCACGCAGAGGGCTTGTTCCCCGCCTCTGGTCTCACACAAGTCATCACAAGGATTCTCCATGACCTGCTGCCTAGTCACCTCCAGAACTTCTCAACTGTCACGTCTGCCAGCTATCTCCAGTGACGTTTGTCACTGTGGTTGATGCTACAACATTTTTTTTCCCTTTCTGCATTTGCTGTTACGTGGCCTGTGAATCTCGCCCACGAGGCTGGGAGAACCTTTCATAAGAATAAAAATTTTAAGTCTATTTTTTATGTAAGAAACATGGCTTTGAACTACATGAGGCCCAGTGCAGGCAGAAATACTCTGTGGATCTGCTCTGTACAAAGTGCACGTCTGCATTGAGCGTTTCCACAAGAGGTCTGCCCTCCTGCAGGCACGTGTGTCAGCACGGATAACGGAAAAGGGCCACATTCTCCTCCTTGCCCTCCGATTTAAGGTGATCGCAGGGTTGAACAATCTGTCAGGTAAATGCAAGCAATGTCTCCACAATATCACAGCAGAGATCAGGGGCACGCTTGCCCTGACATCAGCCTGTCAGACACTGACCCCTCCCGTCAACATCCTCGCCCCCCAGCCGAGGCCAGCTCTGCGGCAGGGCTGCCAGGGACCTCATCTGTAACACAGAGGGGAGGTGAACCTGGGGAAAGGAACAAGATCCCTGGACACAAAGAAAGGGTTCTGCTAAATGAGAATGTCTGTAATCAAGGGAGAGAGGAAAACCAGAAAGGCAAAATCCAGAAAGCACAATGGTCTTTAGAAAGATGAGCAGAAATTCCTGATGTCACTAACCCTTAGCACTGCTCTCCCCTGGGTCTGCGGCTGCCCTGTCAGGTGTCAGTGCTGGTGCCACGTGCAGCTGGCAGTCCCAGCGGGGAAGGGGCTCTTCCACACGCCGCTGCAGCACTGAGCAGCACAGAGCAGGGTCTGGCAGCGGGGTGAGCGCCTCCACGCCTGACAGCATCAGCCAACACCATGCCAGGGCACTCGCTGCAGCCTTAGAGGAAGGTCACACCTGCTCCTTGTACCAGAACCCAGTTTGGTGGTGCATCTGGCACGCTTCACCTCTCCGCGCAGGCTGGGTTCCTGGGAAGGCAGGTGCAGGTTTGCAGAAGTGCTGAGGACCCAGAATGAATTGCACAACCAGTGCCAAGAACCTCAACCTTAGCAGATGCTCCTGGTGTGTCGGTGAGATGCCCAAGATCCAATTTCTATCCCTGGAATTAATACCACGAACAAATCCTTGCCATTTCCCCTTCTTACAACCTTCCATGTCTTCAAGAAGAAATTCCCTGGCCTTTCCACCGTAGACAAGTATACGTAACGTTGTGGGCAATTTCATCCGTGGAGCACTCATTCAAACACAGCAAGCAGATGAAAAAGTGCAATGAGGGTAGTGGGTCAGCAGGTGAGCTGCGCTCTGTACCAGAAACCTCTGTGGTTAATTTCTCAGATCTCTCATCAAAATCTCCCTCATGTGGGGAGTAAATCTGCTTTAATACATCGTACCTATTGCTAACTCACAGAACTGAAAATCTCATTTCATGGGCTCCAGGTTTACCAGATTACAGTTCCATTGCAGAGAGGTTTTTTTAAAGTAATACAAGCTAATAATAAAAATCCTTGCTGGTAAAAGCAGCGTTCTTCTAATGGTCCCCAGCAGTGGGCAACGTGAGGTGAAGACAACCACGATCCTGCCTCACGGGCACCGCAGAGCCCCGCCATTCCGGCACCCGCGCAGGGGACAGCCACCGTCCCGCGGCTCTCGAACGCGGGGAGCTTTTCATCTGTGTGCTTATCTACGGGGAAAAGCATTTCCATCAACAAAAGCTGTGAATTTATGACCAAGTTGAGATGTCAAGATTGCTGAGAGACACCCTCTTTAAGGCAGCTGTAAATTGTTTAGACAACAGGATATGACAGCTTCTTTTCCAGCTTACAGTGGGAAATCCGGGATGGAGAACAGGCATTATTTTGCAGGTAGGAGACCACCAAATGAATATTCTCCATGGGGAAGTAAGCATCTCTCAAAACCATATATTCGGTTACTCTTTGTACTCAATTCACTTAAAAGCAGGAGTGTAATTCTCTCCTGTGCAGCTCTTGCTTCAGCACTGCTCAGAGGTGCACTCCCAGCCCGAGGTACCCGCTGGGCACCGCCAGAGCCTCCTCGCGGGGTGAGGGACCCAGCACACCCACATCAACAGCACCCCTGCAGCACCCTCCTTCCCTCACCTCACATTCACCTGGCAGCCCACTTGCTCTCAGTCATCTTTATTGCACGAGGCTTGTGCAGATTGTTTTCTGTGCTGAATAACACGGGAAGTCCTGCCCTTCTGGATGTTGGCACAGTAGCGAGAACACGTTCTCACAGGAGCTCTCGTAGCTCTAGGTGAGAGCACCACGCTCCCACTGCAGGACTGAAGTTGGTTTCTGAAGTATTTTATCATTTGTGGATGCTACCCAGACCAGGGAAGCTTTACTCATTTGGAAATACAAGATCCAACCTGCCAAAATTAAATCCAAACTTAGCTAAAATAATTGGAAAACACTAAGGCACGGGATTTCTGAGCACACAACACTGGGTGTGCTTTCTGAAATCCATCTGGGGTGCATCTCAAAACCTCCCTGGGGATTTCTGCTCACAGACCAACGTTTCCATTTCTACTCACATGCCTCTGACTTGTCTTTACCCCAAAGTTGCTTTATTTATCCATAGCCAAAAATCAAATTTATCAAACAAATTTCATCGTGTGGAAAGCACAGCGATGAAGCCTAAATTGCAACTGACTGCATTTTTAATTAAGCAATCAACTGATTAATTACTTGACTTTTGTCTAATAAAGTGAAATGTAAATGCCACTGGCAGAAGAGCTACATCCCCTCGCTGCAGCTCTAGCCTTCCTCTGCCGCGCGGCACGGGAACACGCTCTTCGCTAGAATTACCGGATGACTAAAGAGATGTATGAGACTGTCAAAAAATGCCCACTTATCCTCGTCTGCCATTATTTTTTCTTGCCATACAACACATTGCAAAAGAGGCAAGAGACGCTTCTATCTACAAACAACTCTTCTGTTTCCCTATGCAATAAATAGCAAGGGCTGGGTTATTCTGTCAATTCCAGCATCCTCCATCAACAGTAAAGCAGATGCAGCCGGTTGTACCTTTCAGATTGATTTCACACTGATGAATGTGAGATTGTCAGATTGGTCAGTCCTCTCAGATACATTAATCCAGTCTGAGGTCATCCTGGACTCATTTAAAGTAGCTTTTAATGTCTTTTTCTGTCCTGTGATACCTCTGATAAATGGCCAGTGGAAGATAGAGTCTAGCCTGTAGCGTGCAAGGCCAAACATGAAGGCTGTCAAAAAATCAGCATTAAAACCTGCTCCGTGTGCCATTCGCCCAGAGTCTTTTAAATGGCACACTCTGCTTTCTGACATTAATCAAGGGTGACATTCTTTGGAGGGCTGAGTGTGCATGTCAAAAGAAACTTCTCCAGATCCTGAAGATGTGCATCACCTGGAAAGCAGCAGAGACACATTGCTCTGATGGGTAAGGCTCCTTCCCCTGCCGATCACTGCCGGCATCCGGCCAGAGGGCAGACCTTTGTGACATGCTGCATTTACTCACTCACTACTTTTTGCATTTAACCTCTGCATAAAAAGCCAGCATCACACCAGCATCTTTTTGGACCACAATGACTACCAACTGCTTCACGCTCACTTTAAAGCCAAATTTAATTGTTGCTTGGACACAAAATGAAGTTACCGAGTTCTAAATTGGTGAAGCTCCACAAGCCTCCACTCACTGCCACTCATCAGCCCTTCCCACATCTCAGCCAGAGCTCATTAATCACACAGTGAGGTCCAAACACAAAGCAGGAACCTACCAGCCTGCAACACAGAAAACAGCATCACTTGCTCCTGTTCCTATCCGCATTTTCTCCTCTAACCCGTGTTGCTTAAGAGCACCTTGACTGCTTTAGACAAGATTGTCTCCACTCCACAGTATTTTCTTAGTTCTGGCCCCTGAGGGACAAAATACATTGGTTTTGGTTTTCCTTTTTTCCCCTCCTTAACCAGAAAACAACGTATGTATATTTATTTTTAGCTGCTTAACACCATCACTTCTGCGCCTTTTACTGACTCGCAGCTCTTCAGTCCTCCACGTTGCCCTCACACTGACCTCAGAGAGTGAACAGTAGCAAAACATTGCCAAGTGCTCCATGACACCACTGCCAGAATGGCCCAAGAAGAGCCCCTGCCATGGCCAGCAGCTACAGCTGGAGAGGAAAATGCACACCACCATTTCCATAAAAAGGAGGTCTAATTTTAGAAAACAAAAAAAATAAATGGCTGCAGGCCCATATAATCTACACATCAGCACAACAAGATGCTTAGTCAATAAAATAGTTCAACTAAGTGATCTCAGCATGTAATTCCATAAGGATTTTTTTTCAGGGGGAAATGCTATCATTTTCCATTTCTGTTTAATGAATCATGTGAATTATAGTAACATTACAAATGGTTCTCTCTGCAGCCTATTAGTTTGTTTCTGTAGGGTTCTAATGGAAGACATGCTTCATTTAGATCTTAGCTTGCCCCCAAGCCATAAAGAATAAATTGTATTATCATAAGCCGTTACCTTTTAAAATGATCTTATCAAAAGAAAGTATTTTGCATTGTTGAGAAGGGTTATTACCATTTTAGGCAAAATGCTGCAGGCACTTCACTTTTTTTATAAATATAAATAATTGTAGCAAAGAGACCAAGGGGCTGGAACTGCCTAGGCATCCGCTAGGCACGAGGATGAACATCATCCACACAACACTACTGTTCCCATCAGCAGTAAATTGAATCCTTCACAGGTTCACAGAGTTTAGGGCCACGGGAGACGGTACAGTCATTTAGTCTAAACTCTTGTGCATCACAGGCTGCTGCATTTCACCCACTCACCCCTTTACAGAAGCCAACAGCTAATGCATCCGACTACAACGCAGCTCATGTGTAACTGAAGTGGGTCTTCCTGAAGAGCATCTGTCTGGATACAAACTACTGGGAGAAGTGGGATTGCCCCTTCCAGAAGGGGCCCATCCAAGCAAGGGATCTGGCCCTCACTGCTTTGCACATTTTTTTCTTGACATAGCCCTAAAGCATCACAAGTACTTCTATTTTTACTGACTACTGTCAAAATTTCACAGTAGGACAGACATTATGACTATAAATAACTACACAGCTATATCTATACACACACATACAGTCATGCAGGAAAGCATCTGAGACAAATGAGAAGACCCTTTAAAAGGTGTCCAGAGAGTGCAGTGGTGCTGACCAGTGCTTGCAGACTTAAAACACTGTGGTGTGGGGCAGCCGACATCGGTGCACCCAGCCAGGGTCTCCCTGCGGCTGGAGCAGCCTCACCACAGCAGATCAGAGACACAGCAGCCACGGGAGGGGACCCCCAGGGGCAAGGGGGCATCTGGCACCCAAGGCTGGAGCAGCTCGTCTCACCCAAGCAGATCCCTGTCCAAACTTCTTAGAAGCTTCCAGTGGCAGAGAGACAGGACTTCCCAGGCATGGTAAATACCCCATGTTTCACTAGTTCATCAGCTTCTTCTAACATTTAATTAAACCTTTTTTTGCTATGTGACTCCATTTCTTCTAGACCTGTCCAGAAGGGATAAGAGAATTTCTTCCTCCGCAGCTTGTGGGGTTTTGTTTGGGTCATTTATTTGTTTTGTTTCAGTTTGTTCTGTTTGGCGTTTCTGTTTGGTTTGGGTTTGTTTGTTTGGTGGTTTTTTGTTACACATTTGAAGAACAACATTCTTCTCAGTCCTTTCTAGATTAAGCAATTCCAATTTCCTCGACCTTTTCATGTGGATCAGCATTATGTCCCTAGCTAGGAATTAGGTCAGAAGGCATCAGATAGTTTACATTAAAAAAATTGCTAAGGTAACTCTAAAGTAAACTAAAAGCCATGAGTTTTCTGAAGCTGGTGCACCAGGACCACTTAGCTGAAAGACACTGGATCTTACTGGTTTTCAAAGACACAGCATCTTTGATTTGAATAACCCATATCATTACAAATCTGCAGCTCTCCTAACCCAGACTAATATGAATGCTCTGAATCAGAGACTATTCTGGTTCAGGTAAGAATTTGGACAACAGAAGAATCACTTCTAGGTGATAATGTGCATGTGTTGATGGAGTGTTCCACTTCAAGACACTTCATTTCACAAGCTGCTATCCAGGTCACTAACCACAGGAAGCCTCCATTTATTCAGCATCCTGTGCCAAAAGTTTGTCATAGGAATAAAGTGGTACATATTCATAGTCCAGCTGCTATTTGGACCATCATAGTCTGGATAGGTGAGCAGCAGTGACAAAAACACCAGGTAACTCAGTCACTATGCTCTTCAGTAATAAAAATGTAAATAAAATAGGAAACACAAATTCTTGCTACTATCAAGAAAAATTAAAGCACTGTCAACAGAGGTTTGCTTTTTCAGTAAAATAGCATCTGTTCTATCACGCTGAACAGTAATACCCTGCAAGGCACAAGGTCAGAAGTCTTCCAATGACACATTACGAAGCCCGCTTTTGCTGTGCCCACCTTGTGAATGATATTCTTTTTAAAAGGGAAAAGAAATACATCTGGGAGAGAAATATATCACCGTAGTTCCGACACTGGATGGGATGACACTTTGCGGGGCTATTTCTCTCCAATCTGCAGAAAATGGATTTTAATTTCTATCAAACTCTGCGTACCTGTGCACGCGGCCACACAAACACCAGACGCCTTGGCAGGGATAGTTCTGGGCTGAAGGCTGCCTCAGACCCTGCGGGCACTCAAGGTTAACAGCACCAAGCAACAGGCCAAGAACACGTCACGAACTTCCCAACCTCATACAGCCCGATACAAAAATGTGCAAAACGCTTTGTATAGCGGCAGCTCACTAAAGCCACAAATAACTCTGGACACCTGCCATGCTCAGAAAATAGGGACATAAGGCTCCCTTGTTGTCGGAGTATTGAACTGCCTTCAGGCTTGCAGGACTTGTGATGCTAACTCAGAAGAGCAGCCCATCTGGTCGGATACCCTGCACGCTGCCAGGCACCGTCCGTCCGGTTACCCTGTCTGAGCAAGGGGACACCGACCACCCCTTGGTGAAGCTCAAAAAGCAGCACGAGCAACAGACTGATGACCTAGTCCTGGGAAGGAAGGGACATCACTCCTCCGTTGGGCTGTACTCTGGGCTGGGTGACCAGTGTTCCCATCACCCGCCAGCCCAGGGCGCTTCTGCTTGAGGCACCCGCCTGAAAACGAGCACCCTCCCAAACCCAAGCAGCTTCCCAGTAAGCAGGTCTGGGTCTTCGTGTGCAGGCACTGAGAAAATTCCCTCCACCAGCACATCAACTGCTCACTTTGTGCTGTTAGTTACAGAAACTTGTGCTTGAGGCCAGCGAGAGGCTGGCTGTCTCTACAGCTTCTGCTTTGCAGATCAGTGGGGTGTCAGCAGCTCCCTACCGCTTTCCTTGCCGCTCGCTGAGCTCCCGCCTGCGAAGCAGCCCTGCCAGAGCTCCCAGCTACGTGACATGGAGAGAGGCAGCCTGTCTGCCCAAGCCTCATGCCCACACTCCCTGCCACCCCCAGGCCTCACCACCTCCCCGCCACAGCCCAGTCTCATCCGAGAGCGCAGCAAGGCCCTTGATGCTGGAATCACCTGACCAAAGGAACCCCGTGTGTGCCGACCCGGCGTGTCGGTGTTTTGATGGTGGGGATGTATAAACATGTCCCCGATCAGACACAACTCAGGATAGCAATTGTAATCACTTGCAAGTTAAAGGCATAACCATCACTTCAACCTGAAACTGTCAGAGAGTAGCAAAGACACAGGGACTCTGCAAATTAAACCATGCTGGCAACCACTTAAAAGTGCTCCTAATAGCTCTGGCTGTAGCAGCTTATTAACTGACTTGAGAAGTCCTGCCATGGGGAAAGGAGCTTCCTTTTATGAGATACAGAAAATAAATTAGATTTTTTTCCTCCACTCTTTGTAGGAGAAAAAGCTCTTTGATATCTGGAAACATGGAACAATAAATTGCCATGAAAAAACAGACAAGCAATTTAATTTAAAAATGGAACCTGGTTTGCTGTTTCAGATTTCTGTCTCTCATCAGCACCAGGAAGTTAAAACGCTGGATCTGTATATAAATATACATGGATATATGTGCATCTACACACACATTTGGGGGGATGGTTTTCTGGTGGTGGTCGAGATTTGCTTCTTTTAAACTATAGCTGGAGAAAGACAAGATTTCAAAGCCCACGGTTCGGGGCGCTCAGAGCCCAGCTCTCCTCACCTTTACTTCGAGGTTTGGAGGTAGCAAACAGAGCAGGAGCACAGCACTGGGCTGGGGGGCTGCCCTCTCAGCAACACTGGGCAAGAACAGGCCTGCAGCTGCCCTGCACTGAAGTGAGCAGGGAACATTTTCAGATTTGGGGTGGAATTTCTCTGCAGAGAAAACCCCAGATTAGCCAACAGCCTCTTCTCTCCCAGAGCATGCCCACCCAGACAGGGAGCTGTTGGGAATTGACCTGGCCTAGTCTTCACTCCCCTGGCCAAAAGCTACTCCGTGCTGTGCAAAGCATACAATGAGATAAATTAAGTGATAGTAAAGAAACAAACAGCAATTCAAAGTTTGCATTCAGACCACAATCTAGCAAAGAAATATTCCTGTCCTTATCTCTACACACAGCTCTCATCCACTGATGCCAGAGGCATGAGGCTTTACAGGACCAAAACACGATCAGTTCATAATTACAAAAATCTCCCAAGCACCAGGCTTTTAATTGTTTCTATGACTTTTGCCTAAGAGCTATTTTAATTCCAAGCAGCTGTCCTAAAGAACAAGAAAACAACTCAACATGTAGGGCTTTACTGCAATGGCTCATTATTGATTGAGATGACAAGAAATAAGTAAGTTGCTGGAAAATACATTTTGTGAACACTTTGTGAAAAGTTTCAGACACCAGATGAGAGACTCCGAGGTGATTTTGTGTATCTCGGCACAGCAAGAGAATTGCACAGGACCTGCCCTGGGTGTAGATGCTTTAGGGGAGCCGAGATCTGCCTCGGCAGGGCGGCGGAGAGCCGGGCACAGGGACAAACCAGCTGCGAAGGGTAGATAACGGAAAGCAGCAAGCCCGTCATCCTGCTCTGTACACACACCACCTTGGGAGTGCACCAGGTCGAGCTCAGGCAGTCTGGCCCGTGCCAGAGGCCACCCCAGAACCCACCTCAGGTCCATGCTCAGCCCTTTTAGTAGCACAGGCCTGGCTGCTGGCTCCTGTGTGGGCACAGCCTGGGGCAAGCCAGGCAGTGTTCAGCCAGCCCATTGCACACTGCTGGGCAAGGGGCTGTGCAGCTGGGGGCTGCACCTCCCGGTACCAACACGGAGCAGCAGGGCTAGGTAAGAGATCTGCTGGCCTTAAACCCAAGCATTTCCCCCCTCTCTCCCGGTAAGTTATGGAGAACCTCTCCTACTCTGAGGCACTTTCCATCAGTTATCTCAACCCATCTGGCTTCTCCTCCAAGTTGCATTGATTATGAGCATCCTGTGCCCTAGAGATAAAAACCACTAGCCCCATTTCCCCCCTGTGCCTTCTCCATATTGGCTAAAACGTGATGAGACTGGTGATGAATAGCCTGCTGGGAAATCAATAAGAGCACAGACTTGTCACAGCCCCAAGATTAATGGAACTGACTTGGCACAGAAAACTTCCCTTCGTTTGCACAGCCAGCCCACAATGCTTGTCAGTTCAAGTTTCCTTAACCACGGGCATATTTGACTTGTGTGGCCATTCTCTAAATGGGAGTTCACCGATTTCCACAGTCCTAGCTGCAGAGTCACTGGTGAGAAAGCTAAATCAGAAGAGACCATAAGGACTGAAGAGTATCTTTCTTCTTAAGTAGCCATGAGCAGGATAAGGAAACAGCCAAACAAAAAGCCCCAAACACCATCTTCACAGATTGGCTCTGGCAGGTTAGCAGCTGTATTTTGTTAATGACAATCATTTTGGGGAAGGCCAATTAACTTCTCTATTAATCCATCAAATCAGTTCCACACTTTGCTTTAAATCTGATGGAGCTCAGAGTCGCTCTTCTCCAGCAAGAGCTGCACTTGCAGCCCAGGAAGGAGCTGACTGCTCAATCACCTTCCCCACGTTCCTCTGCAGCCCGAGCGCCAGGCATCACTTCGACAAGCGGGTCTCCGGTGCAGAAGTCCCTCTTCAGTCTGTAATGGAAAACCCTCAGGCAGGCTCTAGAAAATCTAGAGGAAAATAAAACAAACATCCCTACGCAACAACTGTATTGGTGGGCGAACCCAGTAGCAAGCATCCAGCAATTAAGAAAGCAAAAGGCAGAAAGGTGGAGACAGCAAGGGCACTGCAAACCTTACAACTTACCAGATCTACTATGCACCCAAGGAGTATATAATGCTAAATGCTTTTGATTAGCTATTAAGTAGCAAGTAATAGCTGCCATTAACTGCTGAATAGCAAGGTCATGCAAACTCCAAGAATCCGTTCTACTCGGCATATTCAGCTCAGCATTTTTGCTCTGGGTCATGCAAAGCCGTGCAGTCTGAGATTGCATTCCCAACATGACGGGGATATCTACACTTTGGCACCGCTCAACACAAAGGAAAACACTTCAACCAGACACCGCAAAGCAAAATATTTCACTTCTCACTCTGCTCAGCCTCTAACTGCCTTGTAATAAGCCGATGTGAGGCAGGGTGTGGACTGTGCTTCTGTTCATTCCCAGCTTGCCAGGATACCTTATTTTAACAAAGTGAATTATTCACTGAGCATTGGAGAGCATGCATAACTGGACACAACTGCTCCTGGAGGTGGAGCAGATGAAGAATTTAATGGGTTTAGGGCCATACTACAACTGCTCAATGGATTTCCCCACCTCCATGCTTAAAAGCTGGTAATTTCTGATCCTTAAACACAGAACAGAGCACTTGATTTACCTCCAGTAAAGTCAAAATCATTACACATTGATTCCCACAGAGCTGGATCCTCCATCCACAGCTCAGGAAAGGACCTCTGGTGACGTGTCTGGGACCAACAGTCCTCTGCAGGCAGAACTTGATCCTTTGTGTTGTCAATTACATAGTACAAGAATTAAATGATTTAATTTTCAACTGGTATCTATGGGGCTTAGAAACGACACGGTACAAAGCAGCCCCATTGTATGCAAACTAACCAGCACCTCCAAAAAGCCAACCTGGATCCTGGGAACAGAGGGGAGTGCGAGGGAAATGAAAGAGCATGTGTGTAAAATACAGATAAGAAAGCAAATCCCAGCTGTCTTCCTTATCAGCCTTTCCTATTTCTCTGGCAAGACCATGTAATTTTGTGCCGTAATAGCAAAGGTTGGGGTGGCTGCTGTCACATTTGAATGATACTGCTATAGCTTCCCTTTTTTTATGTATCTGAAATGGGAATCTTGGAATCTGATCTCTGAGTACCGTTAGTTTGGATTTTTTCCCTCCCCAACACTTGGTTTAGTCCCTCCCTTTCCTTAAAATGCACCTTTCTGAAGCTGAGATCTGAGATAAATAACAATACTGTGCCTTGCATGTTCAGAGACTTTCAGAAAAGTCCTGTTATTTATCCTGTCAGCGAGCTGTAATTTGTGATCATGCAAACCTAAGGTAAAACTGACACCAAGAATAAGATTTACCCAGGCCCAGAGCAAATCTCTGCTCAAAAGAGTTCCCTCTGCCTTGGACTGAGACATACATTAATTCCTTCCTTGACCAAAGAATACGCTGACCTGGGAGAACAAAGGGAACAGCCCGATGTTATTGCATCAATGGAAGCGGCGCAAATGACTTTGCAGAAACAACTCTAAGTGGTTGGTTGGAAGGGGACAGGACCACTCAACTTCTCCAGGAGGCAGCAGAACCAGGGATGCTGCTTAAGCTATCAACCGAGAGCAAGCAAAGCACTTCTACAGGCTGCCACAGCTGGTCTCAGCCTACCAGTCTCCTCCGAAAACTCCGAAGAATCTGTTTGACACTTCCACGGTGTAGCCATAAGCACACACTTCATTCCCATTCAGCTAGAGAATTCTACTTTTCTAATCATAAGTGTTGGCTTTATAGATAGGTAGCATTATACAGGATCAAATTTATATGAACGAGAAACGCGGATTTCTAGATAATCAACAATTTTGCAATGCAACTGTAAGCAAGAATGGAATTAATCTTATATTTCAAACCTTAAATCTTTACTTAATGTGCACCTAAGGACATAGCTTAAATTCTGCATATGCACACTTGTCAGGTTTTTTACTAAATTAATGTGGTAAATAGCTGTAGAAAAAAGATTATATTAAATAAATTCAGAGACTCGTGAAATTACAAAGGCGCTCATTTTTTTCCTACCCAGAATGACAGAAGGAAACTACAGCTTCCCATTTCAGGCCCCTAAAATACAGCCTGTAAGGA
The DNA here is from genome assembly GCA_024605025.1 of Megaceryle maxima. Lineage (NCBI taxonomy): Eukaryota > Metazoa > Chordata > Aves > Coraciiformes > Cerylidae > Megaceryle > Megaceryle maxima. The sequence continues at coordinate 66,314 of JANHGN010017084.1, forward strand.
TTCGTATCCCTTGTTCTGCAGGGAGAAACCGTGAAGTGATTTTTTTTTTTTTTAATACACTGATATTTCATTAAAAAAGGAGCCGAGCCACAGCCCCCTCTTCCCCTGCCCTGCCCCAGCAGCGCTGCCTTGGTACCGCACGCTCCATTTCCCTCATGACAAACACCGTTCAGCCCCACTTCCCGAGCCCTGCCACTTTTGACTGATAGCACAAAATTGAACTGCACTAAGCACACATTAGAAAATCTGATAAATATTGTTTGGAAATATAATTGAGGTTTAACTGGAGCATGAATTTTTCACTCTGAAGCAAAGATTTCTCCACTTTCTCTATGAGAAAGATTTAGTGTTACAAACAACGATGACAGTTGAGATAAATGTTAACCTAAGTTACGCTTTTCCTCATAACCTGCAGAGCCTTCTTGAGAAGTGCTTTATGTCACCACTGCACACACCACCAGGCAGGGCTGAGAAGCCTCCAGATACTCCCATCCCCTGCTATTTTCAGGTCCGGCACTGGCTGCAAAAGAGATCAGAAGCTTCTAACACATTTGGGGTTCTAAATCCTGAGGAAGGTTTCCGAGCTACACATCAAGACTGAGACTTGGTTTACCCTTGGATCAGGTTTTGTGGCAACATGACTCCCAACACCTCAGTCGATAGCTTTGCCATGAATATTGAAGAGCCAAGTGTTCACCAAAGCTGTTCTATGAAACAAGAACGCTCATCTCACATGGCAGTTGTTTTTCTCTCAGCCTGTACAACACTTCTACAAATGGGTAAAGAGAAATCAGATCAAGATGGCCATTATCTAGGTACCAAGAGATAACAGGAAAAAGGCTATTGCCTTTTAATATAAAGCTTTGTATTTTAATATTCTAGTAAATTTCTTACCCGTGGCACTGACGGGCTGGGGATGAGAACTGCAGAAGTATTCCCCGTCAGGACACTCAGCCACATGCTACACACTGTGCAAACACAAAACAAACCTGACACCTCCCAAAAAACCTTACAGTCCTGGCACGTTAAATAGAACATCCTCTGATAGCTGGTGAAGAAGCTAATTCTGTTTTAATATTACCAGAGCAGTTGATATTAAACAATATTCTTACACTCTCATCTGTTTTCACAGGTTTAATTCTGCATTGGAAGGCAACAAGCACTCAAACTGCAACACCACGTGCTGCTCTAATCACAGCTTCACTAACAAGGAGCCACTGGTATCAAACAACATAATATTAAATCAAGGATGAAGGTTAAAAATTCCTGTCGAGCATCAGGTCAGAGCAGGCACTGGACTTGAATGCTAACAGCTTAGTCCTCCCGCGCTATCTTTCTATTAACACCCGTTTTCAGCTGTGCAAACAAGATAGTAACAACACTCCACTCACTACGCAGCAAATGCTAAATTCAGATCCCAGCTCCGTGCCTCATAAATTTTCATCCTGGCATCACTTCTTGTTCTTTTTACAGCATTTTAAAAATGTAGGTTATCCTTTGCATTTTAAGCAGACACGATTGTATCAAATGCCTGGATTTTACAGCAGCCAAGATGTTCCTAAGTTTGATGAACTGATCTCAAGTGAGATAAATTATGTCAGTTGTCTGCTTTGTCAGTAAATCAGGAGTTGACATTTCCCTCATTTGTAAAGGTATAATGTTACAGAGCAGAAACGTACGCTCTTGAAAATCTGTACGGCAAGGTTAGATTAATAAGCAGTTTAAAGAAAATGTCCCAATGTAATGGGCTTGGAACATCCAAACTCAACTCCAGTTCATTTGATATTTCTCAGGTTTTCTTTTTTAGGAATTAAAATGCTGTATAAAACATCTTATGGAATATTCCATTTACGTGCTCCTTTGCTTTACAATAACTGACAACATTTACATATATTTCCATGTCATATTATGCCATAAATTTGCATGGATCCAAGTGAAATTGTTCCGATTTAGACACGCTGCTTCAATGAATTGCAGGAGCTGAATCACCTCTCGGATCTGAATTGCATTGCTCCCAGAATTCCCTCTCCTGTAAAGCACTGCTGAATATGTACCCAGTTAATAACCCCGATGGTATTTCCACGGGGCCCTGCAAAGCTGCTCGGCCACGTCCGCGGCCGTGCCCGACCCCCGCGCAACTCTCCCACCAGCGCGGCGGAGCGAGGGGCTCCCGTGCTGCCCTGCCCGCAGGCCAGCTCTCCCCAGCCTCTTCTACCTGCTTGATGGAGGGAAGCACGGGCTTTGGGTGGCGACCCAGCGCAGTTCACCACGGCAATGCATTCCACTCTAAGGGAGAATTGAAGAGGGGGATTCTACCCATTTTCGTATCGCGAGGCTAATTTAACCCAGTCCAACCCATTTTGTTTGTTCGTGCTGCTTTCCGGAGCTATTTTTATTGCTTTGCCTTAGAAGCACAGATGGTTCCTGAAATGAACAAAATCAAACCCTACTTCAGCTGGACTGGGAACAGTTATATTAAAGTGTTAGAATTTTTGTAAAAAGTAATTTGGGGTTGTATTTTGATTTACATTAACTAAAATGTACCAGTTAGCAGCAGAGATAACATGAATTTATGTGACATTTGGCAAGCGTACCAACCATCTGGACCCTGTAAAGTGTACACGGGGCCTCACAGGGGAAATGTTTACTGAACTACACTTTGATCACCATTGGCAAATTTTTATAGGACCAGTCCATCACCAAATCTCATTGAGCAGAGGCTTTCACACTGGATAGTAAACATATAGTAAAACACAGGTTGTAAGCCAAGGGGAGGTTACACCCTCTATTTCTGATACCCTTCTGAACGCGACCCAGAGACTGCCAGACCCCCACTTAGACGGTGAACTCTTTAGTGCTCTCCCTTCAAGGAATAAACCAGAATCCAGCTGCAACGCCCAGGCTCCACCACCAGTGCAATCTCAGCAAGGCAGTCCCTTGCCACTGAAGCACATGAGACAGATGAGCAGAGACTAACAGCTCTGTGAAAGAAGCCTCCCAAGATGTCAGAGCTGGCTGCTAAGGACACGGGGAGCACAATCTGCAGCATCTAGTTCTTTCTATTCAACAAAGGCCTCAAATCTTCGCTGAGTTTAAGGCAATGGACACGCTGAAAGGCAGCATTTGAAAAAACAGGGACTTTGCCCCAGTAAGGAGCTGCCCAGATTCATTCCAAGAGTCAGAGCTCTGCTCTGAGCACATGTTATTTTTAATTGATAAGAGACAACAAAGCGGGAGGAGAAAAAGGAACTTAAGGTATTGATTTAAAAGCCTGTAGCACCGAGCACATTTAACCCTTGCTAATTCCAGCACATTTTTTTTTTTCCTGAGCTAGCCATGAAATCTTCAAACTGAAGACCAAATTACTCCCCTTACGAACAACCCAAACCCTCAGTCATACAGTGTAAAATATATTTCACCTCTGCAACTACCAATCTGAAACTGAGAAATGGTGAAAGTGTATCACAGCCTTGCAAGATTATCTTGTGGAAACAAACTGCATTTAAGCTTGCTACAGCTCTTTGCCTCGATCTTCCTTTGTATTATTGGTATTTGCATCACAATAGTACCGAGAGACTGCAGGAGAAGTCAGCACACCATTGTGCTTAGCATTTTACAAGTGGCAGAAATAGAGAATTCCTGCCCTGAAAGCCTTGGGAGTTCACACCTACAATAAGACGAAAGATAATTAACTTCTTAGCAGAGGAACACGTTAGCTCTGTTTGGAGACTGCGCTCAAGTCAACCAACATCCAGCTCAGTGTTGGCACCAGGTCTCCTCTCCAGCCTGCGAGTTCTCCCCGGTCCTCCTGAAGCTGGGGTACAGGTTTGGTTCTTTGCAGCCCTGTGGAAGGCAGGCAGGGGTGGCCACAAACGAGACTCCCTGTCGGCAGGGTTCCTACAAGCTTCTGCTTTCTTTTTGGAGACTCAGAAGCAAGAGCCCAAATCCCATTTAGTCCTACAGCCTCGCAGCGTCCCGTGGTGCAAGACAAGTCCAATGCCAAGCAGCAACGGGCAGCTGCCCCCAGGGCTGGCAGAAATCTCAGCTGGCTGGTGAGCAGCCGGCAGCCACCTGACCCTCGTCCTCTCCCCTCCCAGGGGGGAGGCAGAACTGAGCCCCCAGCCACAGCGGCAGTGCTGCTGCCAAAATGCCCTTTGCTCGTGGACGTGGCCAAGATAAGCACCGAATGCCAAGCGAGTCAGTGCAAGGGCTGGAGGAGTGGGTGACACCCAAGGCTCCCCACAGCCCAGGGCAGTAACCATGCCAGTCAGGCAGGCAGGCAGCTTCGTTTACTTGCAGTTTTATTTCTGTGCAGCCCCTTTCCCAGCCAGGAGGGCTGGGACAACCTCCCCCCGGGGTGGCCAACACAGGGGGGTTACATGCCCAGAGCTGCCCGGGGAGAAAGTGAGTGGGGACCCTTCTTGCACCAGCTGCTTTCAAAGTCACAGGAAAAGTCACAGCTCATCTTCTGGACTAGATTTGAGACCAAGCTGAACTCTGCTGGCTTAATTAGCTAACCATAAATAAACATCATTTACAAGACCTAAACATTTAAAACACCCTGTTAAGCATCTGAAACATAAATGCTTTAATTATAGACTAGCTCAAGATTTAAGTAACACTGGGATAAATGCTATAGAGCAGCTGTCTATGAATATTTTAGAATGAGATTGCTCTCTGTTCTCCAGGTCCACAGAGACTACCAGGTTGGGAAGAACACATTCATCCTTTCAAATGCCTCTTTTCCTTCCCCTGCAGGGTGCAGCCGCCCAGCTACCACTGCCAGCTCCGCTAGTTCGCTAAGTGTTTTGTCCTCAGCAAAGTGCCCACGGTGAGCCCAGATATTTAGGGTTTCTCTGCTGCTGTGCTAAATTCTGTTCCGTGGCTCTATCCACTATCCAGCCAAATCACTAGAAGGATTCCCTTGACTCCAGTATGCTCTGGATCAGCCTCCAGTATCTGACACGACCATCTTTAAAGTCTACAGAGAAAGTTTGGTTTTAATTTTCTCTTTAAAACCCATTTACTCTGGTCTTTGAAGGCAGCCAGCTTCACCTTCAGCCAAGGAACACTCCATCCACTGAATCTGTTGAACACCTGCAGTATATTGATTGTGCTTAAACAGCTACCTTTAGAATGCTAATTGCATCCCTGCCTCCAAAATGCAGCATTGCTTTACACAAAGCCCTTGCTGTTCAGCTTTAGCTATATGAAGTAAATGGAGCAAGTGATTTTTTTTTTTTTCTTTAACTACAGACTGGAAACTTCATTCCTGTTACAGTGACAGTAATCTATTAGTTAAGGAAATCAAGTTTTTACTCACTACAGGAGGGGAAAGAGATACTTAAGCTTTTATGTCAGTTCATTGTCTATTAATGATAAACACTGGAAACCTGGCAGAAACAGATCATCTTGCATTTATTGCTACGAGTATATTAAGAATTAACAGGCAGAGCAGTAATTAAACACCAAATGATTTTACCCGCTCTGTTGCCAGAGCGCTTCACTGTACAACTGGCTTGACCACAAGTATGCACCAAAAATGCATCTTTGTGCAAGCCCACAAGAGCTCCTGCTAAAGGCACAGCAGCCCCAGTTACCAGGCCCTGCCTCAAGGAGATGCTGAATGGTCAAACTGGGAATCCTGTGGCAGACTCCTACAAAACCCTGCAGCAGCAGGTGCCTCATCTCTGATCCCCGTGGGGAGGTCACCAGCATCCCGGGGCACCGGCCTTACAGACCAAGAATTGCTTACTCTTGTCTTACAGCTTCTAGTGCTGGAGCTATATTTTCATTTTCAAATCCTTCTATTACTGCAAGTTTTTTTTCCTACACGTTCCAAACAGCTACAATAAATGTTAAGTGTATTCTGTTTGCATTATGTCTTCCCCTTTCTCCCTCATTCAGTGCTTCCAGATTTATTAAATACAAGTGCCCTAATACACAACAGCCTTATCACCCCTTTGGAAGACCTCGAGGCATATTTGTTTTATTAACCGCCTTAGATTAAACAGTTCATTTATATTAATGTAAATATAATGAGAAGCTAAAGTGTCATTTCATTCTTTGTATAATGTATCATCTGGAAACACCTAAGCTTTCACAGCACGTATTTTCTGCTTGGGTTCAAGCACATGCATACATTCACTTACCATCAAAAACACTTGGAAGTTCACAAAGGATTAAAAAACCCATAAAAATGTGTACTTTACTACGACTTGTAAGACTACTCCTTCCCCCACCCCCCAAAATAGTTTCAGAAAAACTTTTTTTAGCAACTTTTCACAGCTTAAGGCTCTCTTCAGATTAGGTGTCTACACATTCTGATGATTACCTGAAGTTCCTCCAAATCACTTTGGAAAAAAAACAGATTGAATTGCACTGTGCATCGTGTTTCTCAAAAGATCCAGCTCCCAGACCCTGGGAGAAGAGCTTGAAAAGCCCAGAGCTTTGCAAAATTCAAATTCTTTTGCCAAAATCCAGCCCAAAAATTGTGCTTTGATCCACATCAGCGCACTACCCACCTCTGGATCTCCAGCGTGGCTGCTCGCAGCAATTCCAAAAACCTCTACACAAAGTCACAGCCAAAAATTCTACTTAGTCTGATGCCAAAGCCAGTTAGAATTTTTTGTCACACATCTAGTAGGGGGAACTTAAATGCTTCCCCACCCCTTACAAAAGTCTGTTGTTTCCAAAGTATAAAGGGAAGACACAAGTGGTTTTTCTGTAAGCGAACGGGACTCTGTCCTTGGTGCACACCAACTCCAGCTGGCCTCGCTGCCCTCCCCAGGAGAAGCCCAAGTAACCAGCTCTTCTTGGAAGAGAAGCTATCTGCAAAATTGCGGTAGCTTCAAAAAACAAAAAGTGTCCTAAGAAAACAGGCATTTTACTGATGCTCCTGCCCTCACAGGACTGAAGCCTGAAGGATCTTTTAGCCCTCAAGAGAGCTGGACTCTGCCCAGAACGTGTCTGGGGGTGAAAAGGGGCAGAGGAATTTTCATCTGGTTCCCACTCAAATAGGTATTCTTGAAAATTCCAGTGTAATCTTCACATTATTTGCTTTATGAAACAATCTGAAAGAAATCAGAACTTTGGAAGGGCTTCTATCAAATGTTCATGTTAACATTTTTTGCCATGACCTATTTCTTAGGCATTCTCATGTAAAAGTATTTATAGCAGTTCTGCAGAAAGAGCTGAAATTAGAAAAACTCCATGAATAGAGCAGAACATACATTGTGGTTCATTTCATTATTTAAATGTGTTCCTTTCACTCTAAACAGCAAAATTAAATAAAGAAGGAAAAGAAATATTCTAGCATTCAGAATATTTCAAGAGTGACTTGTATTCATATCTATGTCTACATCTCTATATGCTTGCATATAGGGGATGGGAATGCATCAATTCTATCTAGCAAATGGAGTTAACTCTCATACATAAAATGTGCCATTTAAATTCCAGAAGGGATAATGAACAGCACAGGAGAAGAGACCACAAGACAAAAGAAAAAAAAAAAAGAGAGAGATAAGCAATTGAAAATTGCTTTCAATGACTGCAATGTATTTTCTCTTTCAAAAGCTGCTATGTGGGACTTCATTTGCTGAAGCTATGGATGCTTGCCCAGTTTGCTGGAGTAGGTAAGTCAGTGTAACCCACCCACCATCTGTTCTAATTGGACATGCGGCCCAAAGAAATGTTATAAATATGCAAAGAACTACAAAAGCTCCCCGATGGAATAGCTGGATAACAATAGCTTTAATTTTTCATTTGTTTATTTGATTTGCTGCAATAAATGAGTTACTGCAGCAACATCTGTGATAAGTGAAATGAGACAAATGAAACTTTAGGGCACAATAAGTCTGTTAGAAGCAGATCTGTACTTTTATTTTTGACACTGGTTTGTTTGAGCTGACACACTTTGCTCAGTCATCTGCACGACTCTGTCACGAATAGATGGACAGGGAGCCTGGTTTTGTTTATGTATCAGCTGCTAGCTTTGAGGGCTCTAGCTAATCTGATAAACTGGACAATTTCATGGCTTTGTCACTCCCAATCGAAACCGCTGATTTAATGCTTGGAGCAACCCAGAGAAGTCACTGCCCCAGAGGAACCGAATGATGTATTGCGTTTTGCCATCAAAGGTGTTGAAGGCATTTACCCCAGATCTTTGCAATTCAATGCCATCAAAAGGTACAATTACAACTAGAGGGCAAGGATGGATGGACTAACACAAAATCACTTGAACAAAAATTGTCATAATTATAAATGACAGGAGGCTCAAGGTAGCCACCAAACCTACGCTGCAGCCTTGCCCCAGAGAAGAGAACCAGCAGCAGAACGAGGCCTTCAGAACAACTGCAAATGCTTTATAGAGACAAGGAATATAAAAGAGCAGCCAGAACTCCACACCAGATCATTACAATAGCAAAACAACAGTAGGTATTTAGTACAGGAATACGCCCAAAAGCTTCTTCCATCCAGCCACACACACAGCAGGCCATAGCAGCCACCTGGCCAGAGCAAGCCCAGCAAACTACAAGGCAAGGAGAAGACAAAGGGTACCCAAGACAAACATCCTTAAGCCCTGCACAGTTTGAGCAAGGTGTCCCAGTGATCATCTTAGCTCACTGATGCAGGACACTGCAGTTGGATGGGACTTACATTTTAATTCTGTTTGTATTTCGCTTTGGGGCAGCTGTCTTGGTAGGAGACTCACCATAGTGAGAAGCTACCTCTGAACAACACCTACTCCCAGCACCAACAATTCAGAAAGAGCTTTAAGGCATCTTACTTCTAGCAGCAATTCTGAAAAGGAAATAGCAATCTTCATTAGGGATTAGGTAAACAATTAACTTATTATGTTCAATCTTTTTAATGTGTGTCTGGTACACAGAAATAAAAACACAAACACAGCTTAAGCACTTCACAAGTTATGTCAATCTCCTCGTCCACAAGGAGCTCTTAGATGGTAAATTTTGCCTTTGAAGTCTCCAACTTAGCACACCAAAATCAACTCACCTGCAACAAGCCTGTGAATTGTGAAGTTGCAAGTCTCGACTCCTTTCCCAGCAATATCAAGGTCAGGATTTAGTCCTGCATCACTGACCTCTGGTCTATACGTACTCAAGAGTACTCGCCACCCTCCCTCCCCTCGAAGGCGTATTTCAGCCTGGCACAGCCTAGAACATGTTGCCTTGATAGTGCTTAGGTTATTGAGATTTTTATATTCCACCACAAAGCCCCTGGGGATCCCACGGAGTAGGTACCACGCTGCAATGCTAGTTAGGAGGCATTACCTTGAGCATAAACCACAGGAGCCACCCCCAAGCAGCCCAGTCGTCCTCCTCCATCTCTCCACTGTAAGTGGCAACAGATCAGCAGCAAGATGCCTGCTGCCCAATGTTTTCAAGAAAATCTTTGCAACACTCTGCTCTAAGCTTTTTTCATTTCTTTGCTTTAGTTTATGTGACTTTTAATGAGAGGTTTCAATAACCCCATCATTAAAGGAAAAAGGAAGAAGCAGGAAACAGAAGAATGAAATTTTTAAAGGTTCTTTCTGAAGGAAAGTGGTCTTATATCATTTAAAATCTAGCTGACTCCAGCGTTTCTGCTGATGACTTCAGCAACTTACAGAGCAATTTAAAGAAATTAAGAGAGCTGGGAAATACAGTCTATAGTAAAACTACATAGATTATCCCATTTGAGGGAAGAAACAGAAGAACAGATGTTCTTGATTTCTAAGGAGGCTTCCATAAATTCCACATTTGTATGGGACCTGACAGCACCAGTTCCCACTGCTGCGGGTCTGGGCAGTCAGCACACGGTGAGGAAACACTGGGACACAGCTGCCCCGGGAAGCAGCCACCAGAGAGAAGGGGAACGAGTCTGTCACTGCAACAACTGCACCTGACGCAGGTGCAACACATACTGAAGAGCTGCAGCTTCTCTAAATCCCAGGGCCTCAGAGCACTCAGTTCTTAACTTACTGCACTTAATTGCATCCTTAGGCATGTTGCTGACGCCTCAAGCCTCTGTATCCGTGACAGAAAAAGGGATGGCCTTAGTCTATTTGCCACAGTATTAAATACATGCTTATGAGCACTGTTGGTTCTTAGTGTCCGAGTGTTTCTCTCCTGATAGACTGGGGAGTACCAAAGCCACATGAACTCAAGCCATAAATCCATGCCTCCTCCCATGAGCTTAATCTCTTACTACCCAAGCAGCATCTACCAGCCAGTGTTCCATCAAACAGCAGCTTGCTCCGCTGCTCAGGGACATACCATCAATGCCCCACTTAGCTCCAGTCCTGCCAGCACATTCCACATCACAAACCAAACCATGTACCTCCTTGCTCAGGTGCAGCATTCCAAAGACAGGCAGCCACAAATTCAAAGCCTCCAGCCAACAAGGAGTTCAGCTCATGCCCAGAGAAGCCGCTTTGCCTTATTCGAGCACAAACTTTGCTGCCTTCAGCTCTGAGCCACCAGACCACCATACATTGTCTGCTAAATTCACACCTCAACCACGCCGTCGCCCCGAGCCACGCAGCATCCTACCTTTGGGAGACAGATGTACCGGGGGCACTCTGCTGGTGGCAGCAGCCAGTCCACGGCCACGCAGGGGCCAGTCCACGGCGACCTCCTTGCATCCCAAGGCTCCAGCAGCATTCCCTCCTGGCAGCCGGTCGGTCCAGCCCTGGCTGCGCTGGGAGCTTGGCCTCAGGCCCCAGCCCGTCAGGGAAGGGCCGGCTGCTCCCTCCATCAGCCGGGGCAGGCAGGGAGCAGCGGGGAGGGCACTGAGAGAGCCTCGCTGCCCGTGGGAGCCGGAGTTAACTGCAAATTCCAAACTTAATGCAGCGTTAGAAGTGCGATGAAAACTTGAGCTTGCTTCAGAAGGGGCTCTGGGAAGAGATCTGCCTGCTCCTCCTGCCCATGGTGATTTGTTTTGCTTCTCTTTCTCTTACTAAAGGTCCCAGAGCTCCCCCAGCCCTGCGGTGCTGAGACCACGGAGGGCAGGTACGGGCGGGGTGATGGGGCAGCCACAGCTGCTGGGGGTGTTCCCAGGAATGGAAATCTGCTGCAGGTGCTGTGAGCTCACCCAGGCTTATTCTGCTCCCTTAAAAAGGAGCAAGAGACTTTTCTGTTCTCATTCTCTCTGTTAGACTTGAGATTGGTTATTTGTTGTAGGTATTGTTAATCCAGTTTCTAAACTCGCTGGAGAAGGCATAAGACAGCTTCTAAACCCCGATTACAGGAAAGCTACACATAGGATCAGGTGGGGAGAGCTGAGATTGTATCTGTTTGGGTTTTTCCTACCTGACTTTGTTAAGGATATCCTGATTACTTTGATGCTGGCTTCAGAAGGAATGCTTTCCTCCTCTTGTTCCCAACCTGGTACTGTGCTGCTGCTATTTACTTCCAGCAGAAGTACTGTGGAAAGTTCTGGCAAATTTTAACCCAATAAAGCACTTTCCCCCTTTTTCCTTCTCAGCTTTTAGGGCACTCAGCTGTGCTTTATTTATGAATCTAAGGGCTAGAAAGGGGGAAGGGTTGCCAGTTGCTGTTGATGGAAATGGAGATCCTTGCACAGTCACAAGACTCCCAGGTGTTTCAGACAAGATTCAAATGGGAGTCAGGTGCTAAAGTTGAGTGTTGGCAGCTGGGCAGCCCCTGTTGCCCCTGCCAGAAGAGAGGAGGAGGAAGAGGGGCAGCTTGCTGGGAAGAGGAGAACTGGGAAAGGAGCTGTAATTAAGCTGTACTTGGCTGGAGCTGTGAGTGAGAGCTGCAGCAATGTGTTGACATCATTTGGGCTCTGATGTTTTTAAATGAAGAAAGAAGGCTGGCCTGGGGGAGAGACGAGGGAGGAGCGGAAAGGAGGGAAAATAAAAGAAATGTGGAAGCTAATCCCAAGCACTGTGAAAAGGTCATGTGCTTCGATATGAGTAATTAATTTTCTTAGAGCAATGTTGAAAAGGTTAACCTGATTTATGGAATGCAATTTAATTTAAAATGTGTTGTGTACCTTGTTAAAAGGGTCCAATTATAGCTGCTAATTCTGTGGACTGACACCCGCGCTATGGTCTGATAATACTCCAGTGTGAGGGGGAATATGTGCCAGTCAATAACTAGACATGGCCTATTGAAACTTGAGGGGGAAGGAAAAGGGGTAGGAATGCTGCAAGAACAATGACTAGTTGTATCCAGACCCTGTGGTGTTCTCTTTCAGTTACCTGCACTGTGAAATACTTGGTGATTCATTTCAGGTCAGTTCAAAGTGGTTTATCATGGTGCTTTGAGACAGGAGTAAAAATGCCAGATACTTGCAGATCAGCCCACTTTGCTCCTTGACCTTCATTCTGTTAATTCTTGTAGCAAAAGGTAAAATCAAATCCATCATCCTCCTCCTGTGAGTCGGCGAACAGCGGGCAATGGAATGACAAAACTGCGGCGATGGTGCTCGTGTGTACGTCTTGGTAACCATCAAAATGCCATGGGGCGTGCCAAGAGGGGGATCCTCAGCTAGAAGGACTTGTGGTCTGAATTTCCAATTTCCAGTTTGGAAGTTTTGCCCTAATCAGCTCCTCAGCTGCTGCTCCTCCTCCCTGGACTCTGCAGTGTCCCCATTACTCCTGTAAGCCTGTGGAGCTTGTGCCTGGTGTCGCCCAGGGCCCTGCTGCTGTGCCCGCTGGAGCATCCTTGCTTCTTTGCTCTTCAGCAGTGGGTAGCCAAGCCATCCTGTGATGATGCAGCCCTGAAGCCACTCGCTACCCAAACTGCATGAAATATGCTTAGTTTCTGCTGGTTCCCTCTTTCTTTCTGTTAGTCTCCAACGTGAGCAGCCGACTTCAATCCCTTTGTATTTAGTAGCAATTATTGCAGTGCTCATTAATGCAAAGTGACTAATAGCTGTGGGGACACTCCTGTGGGTGGTACGTGGTGTTTCCTCAATGTTCCCTCCACCAGTGAGCCCGTGCTGTTCGCTATGCTTAAGATTAATGGAGGAACAATTGTAACTCAAAGAAGTGGTTCTCAGGATGCACATTCCAATGAGGAGCAGAATAAATTAATGCAGCTCTAAGGTACCTCTTGCTCCTAAAGTGTTGATAACTGGTTGTCAAAGCTGGCTACAAATGGGAGCTTTGGATGTGGCAGCCCCAGCTGCATGGAACAAGGAGCCACGTTGTCTTTGGGGGGCTGTGTCCTGGTGAGCAGATCCGCAGCTGACATACTCTTGTGGTTGCAGTTTATCATGAAGGTGGAAAATATGCCCTGTGTTCAGAAAGGAGTCTGCCATCAAAAACTGGAGGTGTTTCCAGTGTCAAATGAAGTTAGTGAGATGTGTGCAAATGGGTTTCCAAATGATTGTAGGCTGTAAGTACTGAGCAATTGCTACATGACAGGCACTGTATCTGCTTCCTTCCTGGTACCCTCTCATGCATCATTTGTCAACAGTGTTTGAGGAAAATAAGCTGAGATGTACTCAAGAAGGGTTATTTGATGATGAGCACAGCATTTGTATTCCTTTGGTATTATTTCTGCTGTGAAAAAGACCATGTGTGCATCAAGCTTTCCTAAGAAACTTTGAAGTGCTGGAGAAGTGAAGCAGCTTTTCTGTTCAACAGCACTGAGTGGTCAGAGGCAAGAGCAGCCTGTATTTATATCAACCTTTTGGACTCCTAGTACTGTGTCACTGAGTATTGAAACTTGCTTGATGTTCTTGGCAAAGGATAAAAAAAAAAAATCCTGTCCAAAAGGGCAAGGATGGTGGAAGAAACTACTGCCTGTCTCGAATAACCCCAACTATCATCCTGGTCTGCAAACAAAGCTGCCTTCCCAACCTTTACCCAGAGCTGCTTTATATTATCCTCACAAAATTAGCTCAGCAAGCTTCATCTTGTGATAATTTAATTATGTTATATTGACTTCTCAGGGAGCTGAAAGGAATATAATGGCAATTTAATATAATGAGTAAGTGGATGGGGAAGCCAGGCCAGTGAAATGGCCATTCCCTCCTCTGCCCTTACCCAGTCAAATCACTGTCACACGTTTCATTTTCTGATGTGCGTGTTAGTCTCTTATCAAGCTTTTTTCACCCAAAGAGGATTTCTCCTCAGAGGAGCACACAATGATTAGCATCAGATGAAAAAAAAAAAAAAAAAAAAGCTGCTTGTATTATCAGAATATTAAAGGGGCAATTGTAATGTCTCAGCTGCAAGGAACACTTAAAGTAAATTGCCTCGATTAAGAGAATAAGAATCAGGGAACTGCTTTAAATTTGATGTGTTGAAAAAACATTCAGATGGGATGCCTGGTATCTGTTTGTCATCAGGGGCTTAATATTTACTTCTGTTGATGAGACTTTGTCATGCTCTATTACAATTCATAGACTTGTGTTCCCAAATTTTATGCACCAAAATGTTTTGATTTATAGGGTATAAGTTCTTTTTCTCTGCAAATTCCTTTTATATTGTCATAAATGTGGTCAGTGATGCTTATCTCATAATATTAATGTGCCTCATTTAATTATATTGTCCTGCTCAAGAAGTGCACTTAGTTTGAAGGAAACTACAAATTGTTAACTTTTGATAAATGCACATTTCTCACGAGGGAACTGTGATGGTTCCTTCTGTGGACAGCAGTAGAATGGGCATCTGGGAAGGATCGTGTGTTACTGTTGGGTCAGTAACAGCTCAGGTCCTTGGAATCCCAACTTCAGATCTCCTGGCCATCAGTTTCTGTGCCTCGGTTCTCATTCCCTGGTCTGTGACTTCTTCCCACCAGACACTCAGAGAACATACCTAACGCCCCGCTCTGAGCAGTGCGAGTCAGCAGCCTTGGCACCACGGTGCACGTGCTCTGCAGAGCATGGGTGCTGCCCTGCCCTCCTGCCTGGTGCCCAAGGAACCTGAGCTGTGCTCAGGGGTTTTTACTGCCCTTTTTAGTAGGGTCGGGGTGCTACGATTCCCTATCGATTACTTGATCTGTATAATTACAGTCAAAACCACAGGGATTTTAAGTCTGATTGACTGCAAATTAGAAATCTATGGCTTGGCTGGGCTCCTAATGACCCGGATTAGGAGGGAGCAGGGTTTGGGTCTGCTTTTTCTCTGCAGGCTTCATTTTAGGTAGCTGAAGATTTGAGGAGGGGTTTGTGAAGAGAGGCACTCACCCACTCCTCTGAGCAGGCTGGAGAGGTTAGCTCCTTCATCCCTACCCACATCGGTGACTCTGCCAGTGGGCACAACTGGCATCCTGGTTTTGTGACCCCTCTACAGTAGCACAGTATCTACAGGAGGCAGGGGAACAGAGGCTGAAGGTAACTGCAAGAGGAGCCAAGAAGCTGCACCAAGGACGTACCTGGCCAAAAGCTCCTCTTTCGACCTGGGTCTCTTTGGCATCCATCCTCCTCGCTGGATATCTCCTGAGCTCCCCTGGCCTGTGAGCAGGCTGTAGGTTTCCCTTCCATCCCTGTGCTGGGCACAGCAGGACCTGTCAAGGCAAAGCCCCTGCCTGGGGCAGTCTGGAGTGTGGGGAGGGGAGAAGGGAACTGCCCATTCTCCCAGCCCGGGAGGCCCAAGGGCTGACCAGGTCCCAGAAAAAGTCTAGGGCCTGGAGTGTCTGTCTCCCCCTTTAAAGCTGAGCAAAGGACCATCAGCAGGCAAGGAAAGGACCTTTTTCCTTTTTTTTTTTTTTTTTTTTTTAAATAGGTTTTCATTTAAAAGATGCCAGAGCCAGCAGATTAGTGTCTTGACTATATAGGTTTCCTAAAGATAAGGCAGAGAAATTGATTTCAATTACCAAAGTGGATAGACAGGCTGCTCTGCACTCTCCAGAGGATTGTTAACCCTCAAGAGGCAAGTGTAAAAAGCATGAAGGGGGTTTCAAACCTCAGGCCATTTCCTTAGGAGCAGCTGTGCCTCTCAGAGCATAAATCCTCACAAAGGGAGAGAGGTAAAGAAAGGAGGTTTATTTAAGGATGTACAGTGATCCTTCTGATACTTTAGGATTTCAGCAAGCTTTCAGATCCTTCAGTGAGGCTCAGGAGGCCAAGGGTTAAAGTGGCTGCAGGGATTAAAGGATTTGGTGCCTTTCAAGCACCAGGCTCACCTCTTCCAAGAGCAGCCTGGCTGCTGGGAAGCTTCCCTGTGGGGTTCCAGTGCAGGGGCAGCACAAGGCTGAGCAGTGCCGGACCCCGGCCGGCCTGGGAGAAGGTTCCACGGGTGATGGTGGGATCCTACTGGGGTAATCCTTGTCATGCCCCGCTGCTGGGCCTCTCAGTCACTTGGATCACAGCCAGCGATTGCAGCTTGCAACCCTGGGGCCATCTGATCCAGGCACCGTGTGCTGCATGGGAGCAGCTGTGGGAGCGCCCACCTTTTGGTGAGAGGCTTCGGCTGGAATGAGCTAACCCAGAGAACAGAGCCTGGTGCCTCCGGTGAAAGACCGGCCCCTTTGAAAAGTCACACCCAGGGCATGCGAGGGGCGTTGAGCTTTGCTGCAGAGTTTGTTCCATCCTTCACCTGCAGAGCCTTTATGGCCCGGGCTGGGGGCTGTGACGTGGGCTGGGGAGCAAAGGAGCAAAGCCACCTGCATGGGTGAGTCGAGGGGTGCAGGCAAAGGACAGGCTGTGCAGGGAGAGAGCAGCAACTCTGGTGCCTGGGGTGGGAGGAAGCAGGGTCCTCCGGGTGCTGCTGGGAAGGAGGGAACAGTCTGTGCCCTCAGGGTAGAGGGGACACAGAGCTGCCAGGGTGTGGAGCATGGAGAGTGCAGGAGGGGCTGTGCATGTGCTGGTGGCCCCAGCAGGCAGGGGCAGGCAGAGACCACTTCTGCTCTTTCATCCTCAGACCTCTCTCATCTGCTGCTCCTGCATTTACACACCCAGCAATTTCTGAAATGTCTCTGTAATTGTGTCCACAGGGTGCCTGCTTCTCTTCCCTCCTCACATTCAATTCGCTGGTTTTTGCAGCTTCACTGCTGCTTGATAATGGGTACCTTGCAAGAGATTTTTCTGCTATTCACTTGCTGGGTCTCTTTTGTCCTACCACTGGGAAATTTGCCCCTGTAGATCTCACAGTAGGCTTCTCTGCTGGATTCCACATAGGCTTTTATTTCCAGCAGCATCTGCTCTCCTCTCCGATTACTCCAGCACATTTCTTTGATATGCTTTCCTGGGTTCACCAGCAGCTTCTGCCTCTTGCTGAACTCCCGTGTGGACTCTCCCCTGCTGCCTCTGGGTGTTTTGGTGAGGGGTTTCACCGTGGTCAGAACTCCCGTGTTGCACATTGTCATTTCCGAAGGGGAGGAATTCAGGGGCTCTGCACCGAGAGCCCAGGGTGATGAGCATATTTAAGCAATCACAGAAAAACACCGTTTCAGGCCATAGAATACATTTTGTTCCTGGAAGCAGCTCAGCAACTGCAGCTTTTGTGTCCTTTCAAATACAATTGCGTATTTCAGAGAAACATCCTGTGATTTGCACTTTGCATTAGCTGTAGCCTGGACAGGGCCTGTCCTGGGTGCACAGCATCCTTTTTGTCCTCCCATTTGCATTCCCGCAGCTCGGCGCACTCCCAGGAGAGCGGATGCTCCTGCCGTGCCTCGGTGGCACAGCCGCTTCCAGGTGTGGCCTCTGGCACCGTTCCCGGGCAGGCTCCCAGGGAGGCTGCAGAATGGCAAACAGTATTTCTGGGGATGCTTCATTATTTATTTGTTTGTTTGTTTTGGGTTTGTTTTTTTTTTTCTCCCCTAGTGAAATTTTTTTTCAGACATGCTGGAAATGTTAGCAAAAATACATTCAGATAGAGAAATGTTTCGCTTCTATTGCGTCACAAACTCAAACCGATGTTTTTCATCCCCAGCAGTGCTTTCTGCAAGGAAAAGCTAATCATTTCCTCCTCAGCAGCCCAGCTATTTTACATCTTATTCTGTGGGTGACTCCTGGCTTTTCAGATAAAGATCACCTGCCTGAGTGCTGAGGGAGGGGGCACATGCCTTTATACTCGCCCAGCTTTAGCCTCCTCTGTTCTTTGGTGCAGAACACGCTGGGACCTTGGGGATGTAACGGATTTTCTGGAAGTGCCAGCAATAGATATTCCCAAGACAGAGGTGCTTTGAGAGGGCTAATTGGGTAAAACTGGTTTTCATTCATAACCCAGGATTTCCAATGGACTTGCAGATTTTTTTTTTCTCCTTTGCTCTTAGCTGCTGGCATCATTAATGCCTGGATTTAAGATGACAGAGCTTTAATTGTACAGGACAAAGGCGCCTGGTTCCCTGCTTCACTGATCAATTCCAGTTCATAAATTATAGCAGAAACAAAACTCTTTAGCAATGCTGACAATTAAGTAACATCCTGATAAACATCCCCTTTTGTTTTATTTAAATGAAAATGCCTTTATTTCCACAGTTGTATCTTGTAACAATAAGATTCACTGTCCCTGAAGCTTGGTTAATTAAACACAGTATTTGCAATCTACCAAAACAAGCTGTTTTATGCAGGCTGATAACAGGGTTTCCATTTCATAATGTGAACAATTGGGTTATGCAAATGCCAGGATTTTAAGCCCCTGTGATCTGTTTTTGTTGCCTTATTATCTGTTTCTGTCTGCAAACTCCAAATATAGACATCCCAATTAAAGCAGCTAAATGCCATTAAATCCAACTAAAGATGTTTTTATCAGTTAAAAACTTCTCCAATTTAATTAAAAATATGGTTTGAAATTGGTCTTTGTTGGCCCAAACTCGACTCCCACACTTCCATCTGTTTGATTTAATTCTTCCTCTAGCCTCACCATGGCTTTCATTCCTTGAGGTAGCTTTTGAAGCCTTCTGAGATACAGCGAGAGACAATTACACAGCCAAGATTGTGCCCACCCACTGGCACGTGCTTTACACGGAACTCCTTCCTCCCCCTGACTCAGGGAGCCTCGCTGGGCCGCTTGGTAAAGGACCGGACTTGAATGTGATGGGTTAAACAGCCTGCCCAGGCTCCTGGGGGTGATGATACTGACGGGACACATCCCTGGTTTCTACTGCTGTCCATGTCGTGTGTTTGCTGTGTCACACCACGTGGTGAGCCCGTCTCAGAGCCGCAGGTCAGAAGGAAGATGAAAATGTCATTGTGGGATAGAATGGAAGGAACCCAGGTTTCTTCTCCAGAAGTGTCCCAGTACGGACATCGCTTCCGGTGTGCCTCCAGATGTCTGGAGTGTGTGCTCGCCAAAGATCCCCCAGCTCAGCTCGCTCGCCAGGAGGGAGATGATGTGCTGTCTGCCTGAACATGTCTCTGAGCTCCCTGTGGACACCAAGGCAAAATGTGGGAGCATTTTCATTCCTTCATGGAGCAAGTGTTGCTGAGAAAGGTATCTTCCCCTCCTCTTTGGTCATTGTCTGCCACACAGTCCCTGCAGAAGGAATGGAGGAGCCCCTTTCTTCTCTGCCTGTGCCTTTGAGTTTCTTAGCACAGGAGATCAAAAGCCAGCCCCGAAGTGATGAGAACACAAAGCTCTGAGCACTCTGGGGATGAAATTGGTGGATGCCTCTCAACTCCTGGTGTTCCCCAGGAGGATGCAGCAGATCACCTCAGCTGCGCTCAATGCTTTACAGTGCTTCCAAAGTGCAGCAATTTAACTTTATACCAGCCATGTTTGCAGCAGCTGTCAGTCAGTCACCGCGACAACAATATCAGCTCTCGGGATGTTTGTTGTGAGCGGCAGAGAATGTAAAATTCTTAAGGGAAGGAGCAGCAATTGCTTGAGCAGTTGCTTACAGCCCAAGTGACTATTGAAAGGGAGAAGCTCAAACTGTATTTTAAACATACAAGAAAAGACTTGCTTTTAGAGCATAAAGTGACTTGAATAGACTTGAGGCTGACAAGAGGAAGCAAAGGGAATCACGGGAATAAGCGTGTGAGACGAGATTAGGAGGACACAGCACGTCCTGAAAGCTGCTCTTTTTCAAGGCACTGACGCTAATGGCAGATTTGCATTTCTTTAAATTTGGAGTGGGGGAAGGAGGGTGATTACGGGGGGAGGGGGTTGCTTTGTGGTTCTGGTTGTCTTAGATATGAACCAGTTACTCAGAGTACTAAGAGTAGCTCCCAGTCTGTATTTTCTCTAAGAAGTGGCAAATAAGTGTACTGGGTTTCAAGTGCTGGAGTTTGTCTCTCTCTTTGTCTGTTTCCCTTTTTTGAGAAAAACAAACAAGCATTCTCTCAGTCAATATTTAGTTTCTTTAATTGTTCCCAACCTCCCTCCTTCCCCTCCAGATATAGCCCTACATTAAGATAAGGCATTGATTGTCTACACTGGGAGAATGCATCCTAGTTAATTAGTTCATTATTCCAGGGTTTTTTTTGTACAAGATTGATGACTTATTAAGCTATGGTTAATTACAGAGTTTATTACTTTGAAAATAAAATTAAAGGAAAACTTCACATCCTCAGCTGATTCTGCTCTTGGCTAATCTGAGATGTCTGCCTTGCTGTGTACCAGAGATCTGCTGCTCTTCTGCACCCAGTTATGGGGTGTGCAGCTTCACACCTCTGTGGTCTGATGGAGAAGAAATGCAAGTGACCTTGCAGTCGCTTGTTTTTCGTGCAGGTCCAGAGCTGGAGATCCCCCAGAACTTTAGCACTCTACTTTAGAAGCCATTGTAGTTGCAGGGCCTCGGTGAGTACCAAAGCTGGAGCAGCACCTCTGGCCAGAGGCACAGGGGAAGCTCCCTGAGGAGCTCCAGCCTGACCAATTGGACAAAGACGAGCTCGAGAGGGGAGGGCACCAAGCACCAGCTTGTTAGCAAAGGTATCTCATGTGTACTCCGTGTAAGCTCTGTGTACGCTCCCAAAACCAACCTGCCAGCGCAGGGGCTCGAGCACCACGTGCTCCTTGGCAGCGCAGGGTAGAAATGAATAGAGGAGACGCTATAGCTCACAGGCTCATCCATCGCATCAGAGCTGATATTATCAGTGGCAAAAATACCCCAGCCTTTGTCTCATCAGCCGGTCAGATCAGCGCTGAGTGGGGGGTGGTGGTGATGACCTCAGCTCCTGCAGGACCGACCACATTTCTGGGGAGGAGCTGTGAGACTGGAACCTGGAGGTGCAGCTGAACACAGTATGCTATGGGGGATGCTAACGCCTCGCTGCAGCAACAGTTGGTAACCATGTTATCAGCTGCGTTTTCAGCTCTAAAATAGGTTTAGATGCTAAAATTAACGTGGAGCCGGCTGAAATGAAGAGGAGTGTGACGCAGGCCTCCTTCCCCCGAGGCGTGCGAACGGAAAGCAGGCTGCCGTGGTGCTGCCGCGCGTCCTGCTCACGCTGCTCCTGCGACCGCCCGTTCCGTGACATTTGCACCCGAGCAGCGCCAGTTTAGTGGAAAATTAAAAATAATCTAACACTCGTAACCCAAACTGTGCGCAGGGGAGAGTCTGCAAAGCAGCAGGGCTGGCTGGCAGCAGACCCCAGGGGAGAGAGGCGGAGGGAGCAGTCAGGAGCTGGTGGCAGTTCTGTCTCCCGACGTGGCAGCCCTGAAGCAGTGATGGTCTCTCCAGATCGCGTGTGGGGCTGAGTCAAAGGCTGTGCTGCAGAGCCAGCAGTTTTCAAGCAATGTGTAAAACAAGCAGAGGGGCCAAAGTTGTAGTGGTGCCATATTTTCCTCACTGTAAGTATTCCAGGTGGTGGGGAAGCTGTGAAGGAGATGCTGCAGACTCCAAAGCTTTCCCTTGGACCCCCTGCTTTGTTTCACCGTCAGGACTGCAATTAGCCATGAATCCCACTTCTCCTGCCTTGTGAAAATGTCAGCTTCCCTGGTGCTCCTAAGAGAACACGTTTTCAAGAAAAACACAGATGTTAAATCAATTCTTCCATCTTTCTTCCCTTCCATTTTTTCAAGCCACTAACATTGTCCTTTTGGGAGTGTACTTATGAACCATAAACATCTGTCAGTTTGCTGCAAACAATTCCCAATCTTTAGCTGAATGGCCTCCTCTATTTCGTTTTTTTTTTTCCCAGCAGCCTTCCTGGTTGTACTGGGTATATTTTAAGATAACTGGCACCGGTGCAGGTGCCCACAGGCAGAAGCTGACTGACATTTTGCCTTGATAGAGAAAACAAGTGCTCATGGCTTGTTTTCTATCTCCAGAGACAGCAATTTAGAGAAAGATAAATTAAAAGACATTGGGATAGGAGCAGAAATAGCTCCAACATCAATCCCTGGGTGAATACAAAAGTTACAGAAATGTCAGTAAGTGAACATCATAGCAAAAGTTTTAGAGGCTGTCCACTCCTGTCCTGCTCTGACACGGAGGTTATGGTTGGATTGCCCCACGTGTCCCTTGCTGTGTTTTGGAGGGAGCTACAGGGACTGCTGGGGGAGAATCCCCCCCGAGAGCTGTGCTGCCCACCAGCACTGGTGCAGATGCACCAGTAACACCAGTTAAGAAGGACACAGCTTTTCTTGTGCCTGCACAGGGTGAGGGCTTCCGAGTGGGCAGGTACCTGTAGTGCTCAGTTAACCTTGTTGGAACACGTCAGTGAGCCTCTGTCTTCATCTTTACATAGAAATAAGTTGAAATTCCCATCCTCAGGCTCCAAAAGCAATTTCAATTTCTATCTCGTAGGGGCCAGGGACCACCCTTTCTGCCTGTGCTACACTGTATGGTTCGGTGTGACCCAGGAGGGCCCGTGCCCTTCGGGGAGGCAGGGGCAGGGTGCAGGGAGCGATCTGCCACCGTCCCTCTGGCTTGGAAATTCAAAGGAGCCCGTGCTCGAGCAAAGGGTATCAGGTCCTGGGGCCCAGCTGTGAAGCCAGAAGCCTCTGGGGGGCTTTGGATGCTTTCCAGCTGCCACCTGCTTTCCCTCCATCGTGTGTCATTTGTCCCTACTGAAAAACAGCTCAGCCATGTGGCTTTTATTCAGAGTTTTACAAAGAGTATTGTTGTTGTTTTGTTTTATTTTCCAGAAACATTCTCATTCAGGGATAAAGTGCCATTCACACAGGAAGATTTAGTCCCTCTTCATAAAGTTATATATTACAAGTGAAAGGGGAACAAGCCATGGGCTGGCAGCAGAAAATTGAATTAGCTCAGCAGCACACAACACAAAATAAGATAAATATTGTACAGGAACATAATTGAAGCTGTATTGTTTATCCTCCTTTTTGGGGTTATTTGTCAAAGTGAGCTGCAAGTTGCAAATTAAAATAGCTATTGATTCTAAAGTTGTTTTTAAAGTATTTTCTACACTCAGATCCTTTGAAACAATTATCTCAAAGTGGCATCAAACAGCCAAATTCTTGTTTGTATCAAGTTCAGGGAGATAATGTATTTCTAGTCTCTCTTCATGGTCTGTGGACATTCAAATGACACTTTAATAGAAATTTGTTCCGCTGGGAAGCAACAGGAGTAGCGATGGGATCAGAAGGGCAGTAGGTTTGTGCTGTTGGGTTGCTGACTGGACTGTCGTGGTGAGTGCAGAGAGCACTGGAATCATAGAATCACAGAATGGTGGGGTTGGAAGGGACCTCTGGAGATCATCGAATCCAACCCCCCTGCCAGAGCAGGGTCACCCAGGGCAGCCCACACAGGAACAGATCCAGGTGTGGTCTGAAAGTCTCCAGAGAAGGAGACTCCACAACCTCTCTGGGCAGCCTGGGCCAGGCTCTGTCACTCTCCCAGGGAAGTTTTTCCTCATGTTGAGGTGGAACTGCTTGTGTTTCAGCTTGTGACCATTACCAGTGGCTTTGGTGCTGGTGGCTTTGGTGCTGGTGGCTCTGCCCAGCTGAGGTGGTGGCCCTGGGCCACTGTGCCAGGGTGAGGAGATGGAAGGGAGCCCAGGTCTCCATGGAGCAGCACGGTGCTCTGCACCCTGCCAGCAGGGATCTGCCCCCAGAAAGGAGCTGGGCTCTCCCTGAGTAATCTGTGCTGAAAAAGAAGGGAAAATGCTCCTTCTGGTTCGCACTCAGAGGAGAATTCCCTCCATCACCCTTTGATTAGCATACACTTGCTGGATTGCTGCTCTATTTTACACCTGAGGGCAGGGCCAGAGAGCACAAAGCCATTAAACTTTTACCAACGTGACGCTACCTGCACTTGACTTGCTTCTGCTCCCCAGTGATTGGACTGAGCTGTGGAGAGAGGACTCATCCCAGGGCTTGAAAGGAGTTTTTCGAGTGCAGTACAGCAGCAGTAGGACATTTCACTCGTGCTGTCACGCTGAAAGGGTGGAGTTGAAATGGCAGCGTGCTGATGGAACAGGGAAGGAGCTATGGGCAGGTGGCAGAAATTGCCCAGAGCCTCCCGGACGGGGCAGCGCAGCCCCTGCGGTGCTCCAGCCGTTGGCCTCCAGCGCTGGAGTCGCCTCTGCCAATGCTCAGAAGCTGCACTCATGTTTCAGTCCAGGTCTTAACATATTCCTAGTGAAAAGTTTTCACTGGTTCTCTGGAAGTCATGTGCTTGCTGTCCCTTTAGCAAAAAAAAAAAATTAAAAAAAATTAAGTTGTAATCTTATGCAATTTTATAGTCATCCTATTTTCATAGTTACTTTTAAACACTGGTTTCAAACCAGAAAAACCTTCTTCCTGGAGCAAACTTGCCAGCAGCCTTGGGGATACCTCGCTGCATCACAGAGTTTAACTCCTCAGTAAAAGGCCCTTCCAGCTCTTGAAATTCCCACTGTTAAGTTTCCTTCTCCCTAACGCAGACCTCTGAGGCCTGGTTCATCAAGCAGGAGCTTTCACAGACAGAATTCTGATCTTCAGCCAAACCCCGTGTACAGCCCTGGCCCAGGACCCCGCCAGCTCCAGCCCTCAGCTCCGTGCACATCCTCTGAGCCTTTTGAAATCCTCCCCTCCTGTGATTAACCAGGATTCATTGGCCCATTCATCCAAGACTTAATGAGCTAAGGACTAACGAGCTAATTAAAGAGACTGCTTTGTCTCAACAAGGTAGATCAATACCTTATTATTGTTTTCACGAAGCAAGGTGAGGCCAGAAATTCCGTTTCTGTAGCAGAACTGTTCTTGGAAACCAGCGGAGGCAGATCTGATGTGCACCGACCTCAAAACAAAGTGATGGAGCAGAAGAGGCACATTGTGAGAGCCCTGTCCCTCCTGTGCTCGTGGGCAGAGGCTGAGGATTGGGGTGAGGGGCCTTGGACTGTGACACTGACACAAATTTGATAATTTTCTAGTTATTGTCAAGCCCCACTACAGGGGGGAATAGGCAAGGACCAGGGAGTGTGAGCAGAAGGAATTTACCAGCCCAGTAGAGACCACTGGCCCAGGTTTTCTGATATTTTTATTTTTTCTTGCAACAGTGATCAGATCAAAGCAAACACGAAGCAAGCCCCTCCTGTGCCGAAACAACTGGGTGACGCACTTCTCATTAGTGCGGGGAGTAAAGCGATAATTTTGTTTTGACTCCCACTGCTCAGCTCGATAACCTGTATTACAAGTTGCCATCTGCCTGGCAGCCGACGGCAAACAGCATCCGCATGAAAAGCACTCACTGGCTGGAGACGTGGCCTGGAGAGCATCTGCTCCCTGCCCCAGCGCTGCCCCTGGCGAGTCGCCGTCCCTCTGTTACACTTAGCCCTGGGCATCACCGTCTCCATCCCTGTTCCTCGGGCAGCACCAGCACCACGCAGCAGCTGGGGAAGCGTGGCCCCCGCCTCTGCAGTCGTGCGGGGTCTCATTCTGGTCTCGGCCGCACCAGCACGCATCCTGCGCAGCACCAGTCCACACACAGCTGCAGGCCAGGCTACCCGCGATCTTCCAAAGGAAAGGCTTCATCCCAGCAGCAAGAGGTTTTTTCCACAGTGGAATTTTACATTCCTACTAAACTTCCCTGCTGTAGCGGGAGGGCAAATATTCCATCAAATAAAGTTGGCCATTCTTTTACAAATCTCCACTGAGGATGGATACCTGGAAAGGTCACCCAGCTGTCTTCCCTTGTGGCCCCTCCAAGTCTGGATGGATCACAGAGTGCTGGCACGACATTCCTGCCTTGCCTGGCTTTGTGGCAGAGGAGGCTCAGGGACAGTTTTGGGGGTGCTGCTTTTGTTTTGCAAAATAAACAGAAAACAGCCCTCGTGACTACAAAAGAAAAACCAAAACGCATTAAAAAAAATCCATCCGCTGCAGCATTTGAGCCATTCTCCATGGGTCCTCGGAGTCTCCTCCTGTTTGAGTTAAGGCTCCTTATATAAAGTTTATAGGTCCCGTCGGGGTGTTTTCAGTAGATTACATTCAAAGCAGCTCATGCAATGCGGGTATGAAGCAGTCCATAAATCAGCTAGCTTAGCTCGTAAGCTTGTACATGGCTTTCACAATGGGTCTCAGCGCTGATATAATACCTCTTATTATTAGCTGACATCTGGTAAACAAAGATCCTGCTTCTGATACGCATTGTTGGCGCTTTTATAGCCTCAGCATACGCACGTTGCATCGGGAATTTGCCCCTTTAATAAGGAGCTGAAGGTTTGTCCACAAACTGGTCGAAGCATGGCTGATGGTAATGAAGAGGTGCTGTCTTTTCACCAGCCACTTGGACAACTTGACCCTGCTTCCCTCTGATGTTCAGAGAGGTCAGACTTGGAGGGAGATGGCATCAGGATGTCTCAGATCTACTGCATCTCTTGCAACCACATGGCAGGCACGCTGGTTAGTGACATTTGTACTGCCAGATGATATGTTTGCAGATCTCCCCAGCTTTCCGAGCTCTGTAAACTGCACCAGTCTAGGTTATGTGGTTCATAGGGAGGACAGGCTTCTGTAGGTTCCATAACCTCTGGACTGGGAGAGCTGATGTGTGTGACAGGCCCCTGAAGATATCTGGTCCTCCTGGCCAGAAATAAGACTGAGACTTCATTGCTGGGGTTTTATTATGGGGACATCTATCTCTGCCAGTCACTTGACAACAACCTCTTCTTGTCTCCAAACAGATGCCTCCAATGTGAATTTCGCTCGCTTATGCGCCTTTATTATTCTCAGCAGCGTGTTTTGGTTTGGGCACCAGGACTCCAAGCAGCTTGTGTCTTACCTGTCACTCTAGCAGCACTCCTGTTCCTGTCCAAGGGCAAGCAGGAATGGGGACCTGCCATCTGTATGAAACGCGTTTAATTTGAAGAAACAAAATTAATTTCTCTGATATGTAGGAACAGTAGATTGGTGATTTGCAAGGAAAGTCATCAACAAGTAATTCTTGCAGTGGCAGTTTATTTAAACCAACTGCATACTGATTTATTTGCTGTGCTCTAATTACTGAGGGGAAAATGAGTGAAAGTCTGGTATTAGCAAAATCCCCCAACTCATAATTACCACCAGTCGTGTGGTTTGTGTTTCACAGTGCACCACAACACAGTCCCTGCCACTACGCTTCAGAACTTCAGCATTTAATCAAGGGCAGATAAAGCTGGTATCTCTGCCATTTTCCATTCCAGTTCTCACACAAAGCCGGCTTAGGAGAGGCAGGAGAGTCTGTACACTGAACATCTCCTCTGAAAAGCTGAGCAGACCTGACACAAAGCTATTGTCTCTCTTTTTTTCCCCCACTTTATATGGGAAGAACTGTATTTGCTTGTACTTGAGGATGTCAGATGAAGATGCCAGGACATCAGGGCTGGCAACAGCTCTCAGGCCAATCATTGGCCAGGTGCTGGTGGCAGCAGGAGGAGCTGGGGCTAATGCCCAGCATCCCTGGGGCAAGGGGCTCCCGCCCTGGCCCACTGGCCCAGAACCCCCAGGGTTCATGCCCTGCAGCGCTTTGAGGAAAACAAAATAGTCTTTGTTGTTCTGGAGCCTGAAACACCTTTCCCTTTCCCTTTCCCTTTCCCTTCTTTCCCTTTCCCTTTTCCCTTTCATTTCCTTGTCAGTAATTTGAAAGATGCAGCTTGGGAGTCCAGTACAGAAAAAGCTGAATATTTCTATATTTAAAAATGTTTTAGAAGTTATGAATTTTTAGAAATAAAACCCTGCAATGTTCAGCAGAAAACCTTTTCTGTGGGGAAAATCTGTCTGAATAGACAGTTGTGAGCAACCCTGTAATTGCCGTGAAGTAAATAAACAGGCCTTGCTTATCAGTGTCTGCAATAAATTCCGAGAAGAATAACATTTTGAGATACAGAAGCCTATCTCTTTTTTGATAAACACCTCTACAAGTGGCACATTCCCCCTCCCTCGGGGTCTGTCCTTACCTGCTCATTATGTTCTGTATTCATCATCAGTCGCATCTCCTCATAATTTAGATAGTGCAGCTGATAGTGTTATGTATGGCAGAGTTGCAAATGGAAGTTCTGCTTTGATTTCCATTATGCATTACCTTGTCTGACTCCCTTTTATTGTGCAGTGGAGTAAATGACCTCCCAGATATTCAGGTTCAGATGTGGATGTGATGGTAAATTTAAGTCCTGAAATTTCCATCCAGTGATAAAATAGTATAATAAAAAAATCACTTTCTTCTGCTAATATCTGAGCTCCTTTTGGCTGTCACATCAGCATTATGACTAGATTGTATTTTGTAATATATAAGCATGGAATTCAAACGACATGTGCTGGTTTCTCTTGTTACAAAATAATACAGCATAGGCAAGAAAAAAAAATCAGTATATGAGTTGTTTGCTTTTATTACTATGGGTTTTACATGAACTTGACAGACGATTGTTGGTGTCAAATTTGTTGAGTGTAGCATTTAATTAAATATCCTTCCTCTTAGCAGCATTGAACAGCACCTTGAATAAAATTACTTGCCTCAGATTCAGGCTTGGAAAGGTATTATCGGAAAGGAATAGGTCCTTAATTGTGTCGAGTCACATCGGTGTGAAGGCTGCTCCTGCTCCTTCCTCTGAACGCTATTGATCTGCAGCCAGAGATGCTGCTCCAAGCCCACGAGTGGTCCCATTGCTTTGTAGTCATTAGCAGTCACGTTTGTTAGAACACACGGAAATGAAGGAAACTCCTCTCGTGTCCTGGAACCACACGCCCAGAAGACCCATCAGTGCCTGTCTGACTCCAGAGCGCTTGTGGCAACCATCTGCCCAATCCTCTGGCCAGCGCGACTGGGGACACGCTGGGGACAGTCCCCAGAGCGGGACCGGCTGCGCCGGGTCAGGCTGTCGGCTGCCATCCAGCACAGGGGCTGGAGGCAACAGTCTGGGGGTGCAGAGGAGCAGGCTGTGCTGCGGTGCAGCGCTCCCGGGGGCAGGGCAGGAGCCAGGGCAGGGCTGTGGAGCGGGGCAGCAGCTCGTGGGGCTGGCAGCACGGCTGCCTTGGCTGTGCCTTCGTGAATTCGTCAGTGCCTGTGGCGCTTCTTCATGTCTTTTGAGGGTTAATTAATTAATGGACCTGATGCCTGAGCTTTATATTAGTGTGTAAACTGCACATAAACTGCTCTGTGAATGCTGCCTGAGAACCCTTGATGCTACATTAGAGAGCCCAGCATTTTGATATTACATCAGATAAATGTTATCGTGTTCGTCTGTTGTAGAAATTTATCCAGTTTACACTGCAACGGAAAAACATTAGTTCTTTAGACTCAAGTAATCTTTCCTTAGAAAACAACTACCCAATTACTAACATTACTTATTGGATTGGTTGCTTTCTCTATTAAATGGGACACAGTGCCAATCAAATCAGATAATTCAGCCACAAAATCAATGGCACCACATTTACTCAATCAAATACATTGCTTAGTAAATTATATCCATATGAAATTAAATGGATGAATGTACTAGCTGCACACTGGAACTGGGCTTCATAACTTTGGCACATGCAGGTTAGAAATAAGGAAATCGATGGGCAAGAGAGAATGTATTTGACATCAGTCACTGCTTTTAATACATTAATTTCTTCACTAGATTAATCAACTATTGATCATCCTTCAGCTTTCCGAGAAGCCAAGCATGTGATGACTGTGTGCTGAGCTCTCCCCATCAAAAACCTCTGGGCACAGAGATTAAACATCCTGCCCAGCCTCTCCCAGAAGGTTTTGGTGCCGTACGGACCAGAGGTGCGACTCTGAAGCAGTGCAGTCTAATCCCAGTGGCCCCGTGTCCTGGAGCTGTGCCCGGGTTAAGTCTGTTTTATTTGACCAAATATTTGCTTGGCCCCTCAGGTGGACCTGGCAGCCTCTCTGCAGCAAGTAGGTGTGGGTTGAATGGTGGCAATACTGATTTCCCTTTCCTGATGGGTTTCCCATCCCTAGGCTTGGCTCAGCACCCACCTGGAGACTTTTTCCAGCCAACATAGAGCCAGTGGGCCAGACTCGCTGCTTTAATCTGCCCTTTGCTTTACGGCAGCATCACAGCGGGGATTTCCATATGGTGTGTGCAGAGTGAGAACAGAATCGGGTTCAGTCCTTCCACAGTATGAACAGAGACTTGATCTTTGCCTCTTCCACTCCAAAGTGAAGTGCTTAAAACCATTTGAATGGAAAATTAAAGTGCCTTGCACATATGGGGAGGGCAAGAAATCATTGTTTATTTGTAGACAAGTGACAATTTCTAATCTCAGCTTTGTGAAGGACCTGATTTACACCAGAGCTGCTTATCTTTATGCCACTGCTAACCTCTAGCTTCCCTTCCTTAGCACTGTGCCAATAACACAGCTGTTATTTGTCTCCGATAAAAGAAACAAGAGGGGAGGGAAAGGGAAAAAAGCACTGTATAAATACATTGTAAGATACCAAAATAGAAATCGTCCAAGTGCTGTGTCCTACTTTAGAACACGCTGATGCAAGTAAGCAGAGAGCAAGTGCTTCAGATTACTAACTGGAGTTGTCTTGTAAGAAACATATATCCCTCCTTTGCCCTGAAATCAATTCTACAAGGCTTAGGATTGCCTAGGTTTGAGTAGAAGATGACAAGGGTGATAAAATTAATTAGCAAAGCAAGAGACAATCCTCTAGCTGGTTTGACTGGCCCAGTATATTACACATCCACAATGGCTTTATCTGCCCGACAAAGAGGGACACACTTCCTGCTGGAGGTTATCGCAGGTGATGTGACAGCCACAATTGTTTCCATTTCCAGACTCTGCATGACAGAGGCAGACGGGTTATTGAAAGAGCGATTCTCCCGCTAACACATGCCTGCCAGTCAAGTGAATTAGTAAATACAGGGCTCTGGTCACATCCTGAACTCACATCAGAACCATAGATGAGTTAGAGCAGCATTCTTGCTCTCTCCCCTAGCTCCTCATCGGTGCTCCACAGTGACACAGATTCCTGGGGCAAAAATTTGTGTTTGAGATGACATTACCCAACTCCATCTCAGGCCCACAGTGCTGGTTTGAAACCAGTCCAGGGCAGGTGCTTGCGCACAAAGACTCTGCCTCTCTGACATTTTCAAAGGTTCGGGCTCATGGGCAGACCTGCACGGCTCTCTGGGGCTCAGGCTGGTGAACGGATTCGATGGAGAGTCTGCAGCAGCGAGGCGGGTGCAGGGGCCCTGCCTGCGATTCCCGTCCATTAATCTCTGCACTCAGCAGCCTCACATCGATTTGCCATCAGACCATTCATCAATAACCTCGTCACACCAAAGCCCACGTAAGAAGACCATTAAAATTAGCAGAGACAGATCTCTAATAATCACAGCTACCCTTGGAAGAAACAATGCATCATTCTTTCCAAATGCAGAGACAATAAACTAGGCAGAATCAGTTCCTCGATTCCGGTTTTCCAATGGATGTGTTTGACTGTGAGAAAAGCTTCCCAAGGGGAGACACAGGACAGGCAGATTCTGAAGAAGTGAACTCAGCCCTTTTCTATGACCTGAGGTGGTGTCTCAGGAGGAGTGATAACTCTATAAACATGCTTCTCTTAGTGAAAAGATGAGGCTGAAATTCCACACTGCAGGCAGTCTGAGATACACGTGCAGTGGGAAATCTCTGCAAAGCATAATCCTTACCTGACTAGGTGAATCACCTTTTATTTTCTCTGTGTGTGTAAGAACCACGAAAAATACATGGACAGGATGTCAGAGCAGACCCCGTAACAGCGGGGACGATGCTGACCCAGAGGTGTCACTGTTCAGACACCGTGGCTCACCCTGGCAGTGCCAGCCCGGCCGTGGGCCCTGGACCCATCCCAGTGCACATCACTACAGCCAACAAAACTGGGTTCCAAAACCAAAGCAGGCTCATCGCCTCTTCCCTAGGGCAGCTTGCTTCCGTCTCTCTCCCTGTTCATTGACTAACTGTCCCCTCCTGTTAGGTACAAGCAGCCTCCCTTGCTTTTCAGATCGCATTTTATCTTCCAAGGCTGTTTGCTCGTTTGTGCTTTATTGACATATAAGTCATAAACTTTAATGGTCAAAGAGAATACATCTAAACCCAAACACTGCAGAGCAGAGCTGCACATCTCCAGCCCAAGCCCTGGGTTTCTAACTTCGAGTCCAGTCCTTGGGGTCCTGACACAGGGGCAAAGTTGAGCCTTTCATTAGCAGTGGATCCAGGGAGCAAATGTAATTAATGCTCGGGGCCGTGCCCTGCTCCCTGGAGCTCCATACCTGCCGCCAGTTTGCCGTGACGCCGTTCCTCCAGTGTCATTTCATAGTGCAGAGAGGAATGGGACAGGCTTCTCCGGAGCCCAGGGTGCTGAGCACAGCACAGCGCGTTTGTGCGCAGCAGTGCTGAGCCTGAGCCGGCCACGCGTGCAGGGGTGTGTGTGTACACAGGGATTACTCCGTACATCCTCACTTAACCGGTCTCATTTGTAAATCAGAACAGAGCTTAAGGAACACAATTCTGCAGAGAGAACTTCTTAGATAATTGCCACAGTTTTGTTCAATTGACTCTTTGGCAAAATGCCCTGTGCTTATCAAAACAATTAAAAGCCCAAATACCCTCTGTTAGCTTGTGGATTTATTAGATGAATTGGGGTAAAGTCTGGTGTGAAGTCTTTAAACAGGAGAATAAAACAACTGTAGACCAATCGTTAGTGTCCGCTGGAAATTAACCCCCCCACGTGCTAACAGACGGTGGTCGTCGAGGGACACAGAGGTGTTCTCTTCGGTTTAACCGTTCCTGCTGCTGTCAGCAATGTGCAAGCTGTGCTTTGCTTCATACTATTCAAATTATCCTAGTTCAGTTATGTAAAATAAAACTTCTTTCTGCAAATTTAAGTGACTAAATAAAAACGTCGTGGTTCCCAGAGCTGAGGATCACATCAGCTCCAAGCGAATCGCGGCTGCTCAACTCCATCAGGCAGTTGTGCTGGGAGCATCTCTGGGTTTAAGCACTATCCTTAGGGGCTGCAAAATTCAAACTTAACTACTCGCTATAAATTGCGAGCGCTGGGGAAAGACAAAGAGGAAGAGAATCAGAATGGATCCAGGACTGCTTGAAGGTGCCGTTGTCCCCCGGTGCGCAGGGCGGCGGAGCACCAGCGCCGAGCCCCCGGTCCCCTGGGATCCTCCCGCTTCACCGGCGCAGTAATCCTGCAGCGGGAGGCAGCGCCCGGTGATGGATAACCTCCACCGTGCTTCGCCAGCAGCTCTTACAATGCTTAATGAGGTAAACTAATTGTAAATTGCGGCAAAATGGGAAACTTAATGACACTTCAGCTCTTGAAAGGAATTCAAATAGTGAGGAATTTGCTAATATTTCTAGGTGTTGGGAAGGAGCGGGGAAGCCCCAGCGTTCACACAGATGGGCTTCCCGGTCTCCCGTGAGCCTTGCCCTGCTCCCGCTGCACACGCCTGATGCCTCACACAGACTCGGTCCCTGCTGGAAACCAGATGCTAAAAACATTTGCTCTGTATTTTGGCAACTCCAAAAGCTCCGGGGCTCTAGATCGGGACTGGGCAAAGTGAGCTGTGACGGGGTCAGGAGCCCTGCCCAGCCCTGTTGGTAGCCCTGGCTGGTTCATAACCCTGCTTGTCCTGGCACACGGTCCTGACACAGGACCAGAAGGGCAACCAAAATGGAAAGCATCTTGGCATCTGGCTGATTCCAAGAAATAGGAGCCTTTTCTCACTTTGTCTCATGTCAAAATTTAACTGGCTGCCTGTCAAGCTGCCGAATGAGATGGCTGAGAGTCCTGAAATCCTGGAACAAACTCATGTCATATGTTCCTGCTGAAACACTGCTACCCCTCAGTTACACATCACCACGCTACCAACTCTGTGAGACACATGCAAACTTTTCATGTTGTAGAAGATGAAATATTCATACCAGCTTTGCAGCAGATGTCAGTGCCTGCACCAGCTCCTCTGCTCCAGGTTCATTTCTCTGCTGCAGTGAAATTTCTTTCTTTTCCCACAAAACCCATGAAAGCTGCAGATGCTGTGAACCTACAAACAAGCAATAACATTCCCTGGCATTTCAGTTCAGAGCTAGCTTTGCATTCTGGCTTTACTTTACACGTCTGCAGTTTGGCAGACATGAGTTCTGGGGTGTCACCTGACCAGTGTGAATGGGCAGCACTAGAAAAGGAATTCCCAGCCTGGCTGGACTGGGAATGATTCTCCCTTTCCACTGGGAATGTCCTGGTTCTTCAGAAGGCTGCGGCAGCTCATGTCAGCCCCAGTAGCAACTTGCCCTGTTAAGCTACGGACCCTGACAGAAGGAGGAGGGACTGCAGGGATTGTGGGCTCACTGAGGCAGGACCCTGTTTTCCCCTGTTCCTTTAAGCAGCTCAGCGAGGTCTCGGTGTCCCAGCTGAGGACAGGTGTTTATGGAGCTCTGTGTGTGCGGCTGACCAGAGCCAACATCAGTGGAGACATGTGGATTTTTTTCATGTACTTGAGTGGAAATTTAGGCTGACTTTTCAGGGAGCTGGTGCAGAATCGCTCCCCATCCTCTGATAGACATAGTAAGTTTTGCACATTCAAATATTGACCTTTCATAAATCCTTCTTAGCCTCCCACTGAGGCTGCCACTGCTGGGAGTGAAAGCAAGAGTTGGCAGGACATGAGCAAGCTGAATATCATTCTCCTTAAACAGCTGTGAGATGTTCAGGGGCATAAAACCTTTAAGAGCTCCAAATGGCATTTTTCAACATGCAGCCTCCCTCTCGAAAGGTCAGGTGGGAGTTAAACTGGAGGCTCTTCTTCTCTCCATCTTAATCAGGCATTGCACAAGCTTATCAAATTTCACTCCTGTCTCCTGACTCTGATGAATTTGATAACCTGATCTGAATTCTCCCAGAGCTTCACCCATGGAAGATCAACGTGAGACAGAGCAGGGCAGTGCGCATCCAGCTTCTCCACTGCTGTTGCAGGAGATCCCTGCAAACAGGGTGAGCCAGAGGCTGCTTCTCATCCAGCTTGTCTAGAGGTGTCCTTGGGGCTGTCCAGGGGCTCGTACCATGGCAAAGCATCTGCGAGGAGGAAGGGAAGCTGGTGTGAGGCTCCCCCAGTGCAAACATAACTTGGACCTTCCTTTTGTGCTGGCTGGAAGCAGCTGATTTAAGGGGAAGTCTTAGATTGTTACCAAAAACATCCCGAGTCCAGGTCACTCACCTACCAGCTGCACTCGTACCTGTCTTTACAGCCGTGGATGCTGAGGTCCATCCAGCTTCGGCAAAGCTGGGTCAGGATTCTGAGAAATGTTGCCCTGTTTTGTCAAGGAATTTTTAAAAACTACCACATTTGGGGTCAAAATCTGGCAAAGACATTTCCCAAACCTGGTTCACCGGCCATAGATATCCAGAACTCTGGAACTTGCTTTGTAGCAGCCAGTATTTGCCAAAAAGGTCTCTTTTAAACAAACAACAAAAAAAAAATTCATTTTCCATCAAAGGAGTCACAGAAATGCTTTAGCCAGCCCAAACCCTGAGCCTCTGAGAAGGAGCAGCAGGATGGAGTCAGCAGCAGCCAGGCCAGGGTGACTGTTCCCAGCCATATGTGCAGTCATGAAGGACGTGCAGAAAAGGACAGCTCTGTCTGCTTAGCCGCATGCTCCTGCCCTTGCCAGGTGGGGAAAGCATTTGTTATGCCTCCTAAAGCTCCCACCTTTGCAGAAAAGCCTTTCCAATGCATGAACACGTTGGGCAGAGGGTGAAAGTCTTGTCTCTATTTCTGGGGCAGGATCTGTTGTGCTGCTACCCCCGGTCGGTACCAATCTGCTCAGCTCCTTGGATGCAGCTCCACTTGCTGAAAGCAGATGCCATGCCCAGATTTCTTCTACTGTTGAGTCTCATCTGTAGTTTGGCGGTTCCACATTGATTTAGTGGTTTTCTCTCTCTCTCTGTCATGCCATCCCTCCTCTAAGGTGAGCTGGCCACATTTTCTGTCAGCTGTTAATTCACCCTGATGTTTGCATTCCTACCTCCTTCCAAAGCACCACAAATTGTGCTGCTTCCCCCTCATGCAAATACCGGCCTCCAAAGGGGAGAGGAAAAGCTGCAGAAAAACATCCTGGGAAAGGAGTTTTAGTTCTCTGCCTGTTCAAAAGGAAGTAATTTTAAAAAGGGGAAAATCTCTCATGATGTTAATTGGTTATTTCAATATTTGCTGTACTTGAGACACTAACTGGCTTTTCCAGTTCTAGCAGGCAGGAAATATCACAAGGATTTGGGCTGAGGAAAGTACACAGACACCCCCCCCACCCCCCATACCCTTACACACACCCCCCACCCCAGCTCCCAACAGGTCCCTGCACTGGTGCTGGCAGTGCCCTGAGCGTCCTGCACACCAGGGCTTGCAGCCTTCGGGGGGAATCCTTACCCTGGCTGCAATATTTTAAAAGTCAGGGAGTTGCATTATATGTCAGAAGTGGTCAAATTAAGTTAATTTGACCTTTAAACTCCATTTTTTAATCCCTTGCTTTGGCATCCAGTATGATTTGCATTCCGCTATACTGACACTCAGCCTAACAAATGACTTTCTTTCCAAACTGCCTTTGAAGTATCTGAACTTAATGGACTATAACATTTATGAACATCTGAGTTCTTCTCTCAGCAGCTGCACTAGGTTATTGATGATCTAATTGAAATGCTGGCAAATATATCCCAGCAGTATATGGGGAGTAACAGACTACTCGGCAAGACACAAGAGTCTTGGAAGCGTATGTTTTTCATGCTATTCATTAGAAGCAGGCAGTATATTTTCAGATATGTAAAAACAACAACAAAGAGCAGAGTAAAGACAGCGGAAGAGAAAAAATCCACATGCGAGATAGAGGCTAAGATTTGTTGATCCTCTGTGGATCCCTTGGCAGCTCAGCCGCACAGAGGGGATGGAGGCCAGCTCTATGACCTGGATGCCTCTTGGAACCTGTAATTTATTTACAGCAAGTAGCTAAGGGCAGTTCAGGTTATTCTGGGTACATTCACCTTCCCACACAGGGTAAAAATAAGTGGACAGGCTGAAAAGAAGACAACCGGGTACCAAAAAGTGGGTTTTCTCATTATTATGTCCAGAAATCATCACCCTCTCTTCTAAGCCCCATGGGGGGGGTGCTATCTAAGTTCGAAATGTCCTAATTGGACATGGGAGGCCGTGAGCTGCCTCCCTTGCTCCGCAGAAGCACAGCTGGCACGCACTGCCACCCAGAGTTAAATAACTCGAGGTTTGGAAATGCCCATTTCCTCAGTAATGTCTGCAATTTCATTGCACTCAATATTTACCCAGCAACCAGCTGATAGCGTGCTTTGCTCTACGCTGATTGGCACGTAATTAAGCAAAGGGAAGAAAGTCATAATGTTTAGCGGCAGCATCATTTGAGTATTCAACAATAACAGGGGAGATACGAACGGTACGCTGCTAAAAATAAATAGGGAACGTCTTACTAGGAGGTGTATTTAGTTCCCATGCAGTGAATAGCTTCAGGCAGTCCATTCCCTTCCATTTCATTTCATTTGATAGGATCCGGTTTACACCGGGGTAAAAGAGGAAGAAAAGAGTATATTGAAAAAGAGGAGAAAATTTTTGACATGAAAATAAAGATGAGGAGAAATCAAATTGGTATCTTAGAGCAGATGGAGGCTGAGCCATTCCTGGCATCATCCACACAGCTGGATTCACTCTTCTGGTCCAGACTGGCTAAAAGATGCCGATAAAAATGAAAAATGCAAATGACTTCTCTACACCTTACTGGACATACAGAAATGGAGAGTGCCACTCAAAAGGCAATCTCTCCAAAACATTTAAAAACATTGTGCAATTTATATCTTGTGCTTGACAGAGCATCCAAAAGTAATTTCAGCACTGTGTACCCGTGCCACAGCTCTCTGCCGAGAGTGCCAGTCACCGCGCCGTGGCTGCGGCGCTGCTGTATAATTTCCCTTTCCTCTCCAAGCTGCAGTGCTTTAAAATGTAATACGACTTGGCTGCTGGCCTCTCATTTCTGCTGGAAAATCTGGCTGTGCCAGCATGTGTAAGGTCAACAGCACAAAGCCTGCTTATTAACTGGAAATTTGGGGGATCTGGTGCCAGAAAATAGCTTTCAGCCTTTGTGAAAATGAATAAAGAGGTTTCAGGGCAATGGTTTGCTACAGAGGAAAATCGGGTTTGAGCATATTTCATTGACTGCCCGTTGCAAATATATATGTCTCTCTTCCAGAGTATCAGGAGCTAGGTCTGATCCTAGCGGGGCACTCAATTAGGCTTTTTTAATGTAAGCATAAAGCTCCTCCCAATCACCCCTGCCACCCATGACACTGGTGTCACACAGACCGTGTGGGGACGGTGTCCCCCGGGCACACCGGGAGCTGCAGCATTGCCCCCGCTGCGCTCTGACTCCCGCCCATCTGAACTCCAGATGTTTCGTTATTTAGGGATCAATGCTGTTTGGGGCTGAGTCACATGAGAGACTTCCCTGGCTCTTTCAGGAGAAATCCTGGGTTTGCCTGTGTGAGCGTGGCCACCCCCTTTTGGTCACCAGCACCACGTGGTCCTGGTTTGCTAAGCAGAGATTTACTGTTGAGAAGGAACGGTCCAAGCAGGGAAAAGCAGGGGTTTATTTCCCTTTTTTTTCCACCAAGTGGTAATTTACAGTGAAATTTTTGAGTATGAGAAATCTTAGCAACTGGGCTGCAATCCAGTAAGGTATTTAAGTGCTTCCTAAACACAGGGACATATTTAGCTCCTCTGAATTTCATGATACTCACGTGCTCAAGTTTACACGTGGGTCCTGGTCATTTGCTTTTGGGCCAGTTAAAAGCAGTAAGGTTTTTAATGTGAGAGATTTATCATTCCATTTACCATTTCAGTTTGAAACCGGGTATTCCCTGGGTGCTACCAAGCTGTTGTACTCTGATGCACCAAAAAACCTTAGTCTGTCTGAGAGACCTGATGTTGTTTCCAGGTAGAAGCAGAGTCAGAGTCAAACCTCGGATTTCTCTGCCCTTACATGCCAGATCCAGATGGAGCAGGCAGCAGGATAAAGCCCCTGGTTGTTTATCTGACACATACCCTATGAGCAGTTCTTTAAGGCTAAAAATGCCTCATGTTTTTTTGCAACTTTTAACCTTTTTGACCTTGAAGTCTCTCCCTGTTCTTGCCGCAGTGATGTTTTGGGAAACGGTCAGTAGTTCACAAAATTAATTTCTCCAGTTCCCAGCAGAGGTGAAAGGATTTACACTTTTGATGCTAAGAAAAGGGCATTAAAGCAACAGTATTACACTAATTTTGCAAATAGATTTTGGATAGAAAGATTAACATTTCTACTCCTGGCTAATGTATCATGTAAATTCTAATGACAACGCAGCTCCCCTCTCTCTTGAGCTGTTAAATGGTTTCCCGAGGCTCCTCACAGAATACATGCTTCATTTAAATCCCCTCGCTTCTCTCTTGCAAATAATGAATACCAGATTCATTCCCTGGATTTGTCACTTAAAATTCCTATTAAGAAAGGGAGTTTTATGGTAAAAACGTAAGAGTTTGGGACCAGCTAGCACAAGCTTTGACAGTGCTTCATTGGTTCTGTTGTCATCCTAAACAGTTACTGAGACTTTCACCGTAATTAGCTTTCCTTTGTAAGCACAGACAGAAACTGGAAACAATCGTACCCTCTGATTTGAGATTTGGATGCATTTGGGCTGGGAAACGAGCACCCTGAAGAGATAAGGCAGATTAATAATACAGAGGGGATTTCTGCAGACCGTTCTGTCGGTCTCACTTCACATGTTTTTGTGGACTGAAATTTTATTCTGATTTCAAGTTATGCAAAAATTGCAAGGTATAAATCATGGTATAAATCAACCGATGGAGCTCTGTCTAGGTCAAAGCCAGAGGGAGCCTGGGAGCCTGGTTTCTTTCCAAACATATAAATCATCCTAAAGTGATTCCAGACTCACTGGAATGCTTCATGAAACTTGGGAATGTTTCCAGCAGACCTGGCATTAGTCCCAGTGTGGAATAAAAGTTCCTTAAAATGCGATAAATTTCACCTGAAATTTCACCTGTTTTCAAGGTTTTAGCTACAAACTTGTTGCCCACCTCTGAATGTGACACAGC
Source organism: Megaceryle maxima (assembly GCA_024605025.1). NCBI lineage: Eukaryota > Metazoa > Chordata > Aves > Coraciiformes > Cerylidae > Megaceryle > Megaceryle maxima. Next base: position 106,703 of record JANHGN010017084.1, read on the forward strand.
ACTCAAGCAGAAAAGGCAGAAATCCCCAACAGGGCTGCCAGGTTTCTGATTAGGAGGAGGTTGTACCAGCGCAAGCGTTCCAGACCAGGACGCTGATGGACCCCCCTTCCAGCAGGAGCTCAGGGGAATGCTAAACAGCAATGATTAATGCTAAAACTAATGTCAAATTCTACAGAGAGCTGACCATCCAAAAGCTGACCAAAGCGGTCTCTAGGTCATTAATATTGATTTTTTTTTTTTTTCATAAATCTTAAAACACTGGATAAAGTCAGTGTCTCAGAATGCAGTGACTGCTGTGCTGGTGTTGAAAAGGGGGCAGTGGTGATGGAGTCATGGTGCATCCGTTAATGAACATCCAACAGTGGAAAGGTTGATGAGGGAAAAATTAAGAAGTGATTGAGATGACCTGGTGGAACGCGGGGCTGGGCTGGAGCAGTTGACTGCTCTCAGGGCGGTGTGTGTCTGGATGGTGTTTCTGGGGACGAGTCCCCGCAGGAGAGGTGCCCGAGGTCGGTCACACCGGCAGTGGCAGAGGCAGGATTGCACCCAGGGTGCTGGGCTGCTGTCGGCCAGGGAAGAGCGGGGCATCCCTGCCGTCCTCGTGCCCTCTCTCTGACGAGGGCTCAGTGAACCCGTCTAAAAACATCAAAACCTTTGCCAGCGTCTCCGAACCAAGTGTCGGCCACTTCTGAGGTTCCCCATCGCTGCTGCAAGGGTTTACATTATAGTTTCATGTGCTGGAATATCAGACAATTATTTTTTTTTACAACATTTTTTGTTCCTAAGTGAACACAGCATGTTTTCTGATCTGCATTTCCCTGCTTTGATCATCTGTTCTGCAGATCAGTTTTCATGTTTAGAGGTACAGCAGGATATGTAATGAATGCAAATGTAATGCGTTCAGAGATAAATGTCTAGACTTCAGAGCCTAATCCTCACAAATCTTGCACCCCGATACAATGTTTTCATATTTAATACATTCTGAGGGATTTTACTTTTATAAATAATAAACTAATCTCATCTTCAAGGCATCACTTTGCAGTTTAGGTGCAAAAAAAAAAAAAAAAGCAATACTCCGGGCTCAAAAAAATCTATTTTAACCAATATTAGCTGATACGTCTCCTCAGGTAAAGGCTTTTGCAGGTTTGGCAGGTGATTCCTTTTTGAATGGTGGTGTACTGGAAAATTGCGTCGCAGGGGGCAAGGCGAGAACTGGGACAAGGAGACATGGAGGAAGAGGGGGAATATGTGATCTCCGCAGGCAGGGATCCCATCTCTCAGCCCTGGGTTTGGGGCAAATCCCGTGGCTGAGGTTCTTCTTCTCTGCTTTCCTGCACATGCTGCCCCAGTACCAGCAAACTGGTTTGCAGACGAGGACCGCGGGTGGGTGGGGACCGTGATTTGGTTCTTTGCCCAAAGCATCGGGTGCCTGGGCAAGACTGTGATCTTCTTTAGTGTGAACGTGCAGAGTCGTGCTCCGGCCTGATGCAAAGCACTGGCTCACGCTGGGTCACACACGTGTGTGGGAGACGCGCTGCGGAGCAGCGTGCGTTGGTGTCCCGATGGCGGAAAGCAGAGGAGCACCCAAGGATATCTGCATTTCACAGTGACTAGAGCTGCACCCACCGCGTGACCTGCCACCTGAGCAAACGGGGAGGAGCCGCCCTGAATTATTACAAAATAATGTGCTGTCTGCCATGTTGCAATGGGTAATAATTAGCAACTCTAAGCCTAATGCTGGAATCACTATGCAGGTTGCAAAAGAAATGAGGCAGAAAGTAGCCTTGATTGCTCGAGACCATATGGCTCCGCACGCGGCAAAGCAAGGAGAAGGTGCAGAGAGAGGGGAGGACGGTGTGGGAGCCACCTGAGCAGCACTGGCAGGAAACAGCACACTCACTGTAAGGGAATAAGCGCAGGAGGGGCACACGCGAGCTCTGCCCTGGGTGGCCTCATGCTCTTCCTGGAGACTCTTTATTTCCATTGGATAACGTGAAATGGATTTTCCTGGTATCTGCTGAAACCTGCAAGAGGAAGGAAATGTCCTGGAATGTGTGCAAAAGGTGCTTCCCTGAGATCTCTCCTTGTTCTGCCTTTTTAAAAGCAAACTGAAAATGCCCATTTAGAAGTGGAGCTCTGGTGTTTTCCTGGGATAGAAGGAAGCTGAGAGCTAAACCACAGCGCCTTCCAGAGCTCCCCACCATTTATCTTTCTCTCCCTGGCTCCAGCAGTGCCGGCCCTCTCCGTACCCGTGTCAGTGCTGCCTGTCCCCTCACGGGGCGTCTGGCACTGGAGGGTTCCACCACTTCTGCTCCCATTAAAAAGTCTTGCCTTCCCCCAGTTTCCCCTTTCCACCCATCCATGACTGCTCCCAGTTCCCCGGGCTGCCAGCCAGCCACTTTCCATCAGCACAAACATTCAAATACCTGGAAAGTTAGAAATTAACTGATTTAAATACTTTTTGTTCACCAAGGAAGAAACAACACTGATATTGTTTAGAAGACTTCTTTGCATAAATAGTATTTAAAATTTATGAATATCTTGTAATTAGTTTTGCCAGGGAACTTGAATCCCAGGACTTGAGGTTTTGTTCCTCGTAAAACCGGGTAGAGGAGATAATTTGCTCTGAATACCTTATTAGTGTAATTCTGTTCTCCGAATGCCAGCAGCGGTTTTTGTGTTTCCTCCCAGCCTCACGGCATTGCAGTGATTCAAAATAAATGGAAGGTGTCCAGCCTGCATTGCAATAAGCATGAAAACTCCCTGAAGTCGGGATGTCACTGCTCGGCGCTGGGCACGGGGCACGTCCGAACCCGGGTGCTACCCAGGGAGCAGAGAGCGAGCCGGGCGGGCGGGATGCCGGGCAGCTGACAGCCTGAACAAGCACAGGAGCGGAGAGAAAAACACGCATCTTTTGGAACAAGAATGTCTCATTTAGTATTTGTCACCTACGTGGCAGGAACACAAGCCTCCCTTTAATACAGCCAGCCCCCAGATCTATCTACAAGGGTGGCGAGGAGTGTCGGCTCGGTGAATGTTTGTGAGGAAACTGCTGACAGCAGAATTACCGCGTTTCCATCCCTGCATGTAGATCCCACCTAATGGCATCCCCAGAGAGGAGCAGGAGCCTGTCACTCCCTGTTCCCCTGTGCAGACACAGACGCGCGGCTCCTGCTCTTGCCAGTTTCTTGAGCACAGCACAGTCCATGGAGAGGATTTAAAATAATTGACCGTGGCAAGAGGATGTTTTTAAATTGGGAGCAGAAGCAAATCTGGATTGTTTCCAGGTCGGAGAGAAAAACAGGTTTCTCCCAAGCATGGACCTGACTCTCTTGCAAGATTTTCTCCAGTCGTCTCACAAGGGCAGCAGCTCCACCAGCCCCTCCTTGGCCATGCGGGGCAATGGGAACAGCATCTGCATCTCCTTCCTGCCCATGGTCACACGTGGGGAAAGTGACCACGTCCCCCATGAAGCAGAGCCCAGGCTCAGGCTCGGGGAGGCTCAGCTGACACCAAGGCGCAGGGTGTTGCTCCAGCAGTACCTGGTTTACCATCTCACCAGAAAAAGGCACCTCGTCCTGATCTTGCTACCAAGTTCTTCAGTGGCAACAGGAGAAACTAAGCCCCTGGAAACATGTGCCTCTTGCAGGGCTTTGTGGGTCTCCTGGCAGCCAACCATGGCCCCCTCAAGTGCAAACTCCCCAGCATCTCTCTGTCCTCAGAAATCCAGGCATTCTGTTTTCTGGGCTTCCATTTGCTCTTGAACAGCATTCAACAAATTGAGTTCAAAGGGACCGAGGCTGCTATGTAAGTGCTTTCCTGGGTGGAAATGTGCTAACTCACACATTACTCACGTGAGTAGCCCCCTGCACTCTGCCGGGCTGCTCCCAGGAGTCCCTGTTTGCACAGTTAAGCCATAATTACTTTCTCCTGTTTCTGCAGTCAGCCTCCAAGCACTTCTTTGCGAGGGGAATTGCTATTCCCTTGTCAGGAGATGGGATGCTGGTGTAATTGAGAGAGAAGCAGCAGCCTGTGCTTCTGACCGAGGCTCCTTTCTCCCTCCCTCCCTCCCACTCGCTATTGTATGGGAAGGAGAAGCCCTCAAGATATGCTGGACTGACTCTTGGAAATAACCTTTTTCATCTCAAAGATCCTGCTGAATTTTAGATTAAAAAGGAAGCTTTTCTTTCAATAATGTATTTCCCCCTTGGCTCCCTGGCTATCAAGTAACTTTCCCTGAACAGAAAGCTCAAAAGATGAAGCTTCCCCAAATTCAGATTCATGAACTGAATCTCTTACCTCCCAGAAGCCTGGCTGGAGAGAGCAAAGGCAATCAGGGCATGAATTTCATATTAAGAAGAATAAATAAAGCAGAACCTCTTTCATTTTATTCCTTCTGCCCATGCAGGTGAGATGGGGTTATTAACCATCATTTTAAATTAGCACGTCTGGAAGGAGAGGGTCACCCAGCCCTGTCTCTTTGCACACCCGGAGCTGTTGCAGCCTCCAGCAAAGAGGGCAGCTAAGCCCCCAGAACCGAGAGTGTTTGGCCTTGGGGGGGAGCTTAGCATACAGCATGGCATTGTGGGTCCGGAGAAGAGGAAATCATTTGTATAATCCTTCCCTTTGGCAGTGCCCTCTCCAGATCTTTAAATCTTTGAAGGGCATGGGCTTCAGCAATGGGGGCCAGCCAAGCGAGCTCACATCAGATTGCACCGAGTGTTTTGATCCAAACATCTGGCCATTGCACAGACACGAAGGAGACCCAGCGCACCGCGGAACGTGCAGAGGACTGAGCACAGATACATCCTCAGGACCTGTGGCAGGTCTTCGGGAAACATAGAACTGTGTAGAAGTTTTCCAAAAGCTGCCTTTCACAGTCACCACGTTCAAGACCTTGCAGGCTTTTCTGGGGAGACCCAGGCAATGACCCCGCCTGCATGAGCCGAGCTGAACTCTCAGGCAAGGCAGGAATAAAACGGTCCTTGGGGTCACCTTGGCAACTGCAAAAATACTGCCCAAAGCCCACTCCAGACCTTTTTTGAGCTTTTGTTTGTGGTATTTCTCAGGTTGGGTATCATACAAGGACATTCAAAGCACCCTGTGCAGCTGCTCTTTTACTGAAGCTACGACTGAGACTCTGTAGCCAAAGAATACGTGCATGTTTGTGTGTGTGTGTGCACACGCGGGCATCCAGGCACGTATCTCCTGTGGTGCAACTGCACCATCTGAAATGTATAATAAAATAGGAAGTAAACCTCCATAGAATAAATGAATCACTCAAAGCTGCCTCTCAGTGAATGATTTAACATACTAAACATCCCCCCGTCGTGTTACTCAGCCCCCTCATGACTAAGCGTATTCATTGTGGGCTGAACTAAATTAGAACTGAAGCCTTTAATGAGCACAGTACTGTGCTCATTGTGACAGGGACCTTTCCTGCGTAAACGGATTGATCCCAGCTAAAGTGCACACCTTCCCACCGCGTACTAAAGGGGAGAGGCTTTTTATCAGAGCACACGAATATCTTATTAGGGCAAAACCTAGCTCCAACCTGGGAGCTCTCTAGATGCCTTCTCCCTCACAGACAGCAGGAATTATCTCCCTGGGATTAGATTCAGCCTTGGGCTCTATTAATTGCTAAGTGAAAGCACAGTAACACCTTCCAGATGCCTGTCAAAGCCTCTGAACAGTGCTTTCCAACAGCCTTCCTGCTTCCCTGACAGTTTAATGAGACATTGCTCCGCTCAGGCTGACGGCTCCGGGGATCACCCCAAACATGCCCTGCGCTCTGCCGACCAAGGCTGCCAGGCACTGCACGCCTCGTGCCACGCAGCACCCTTCGGCATGGGGCACAGCTGGAAGGAGGTTGCCCTCCTGCTTCCGCCTGGCTTTGGCCATCAGACGCCCCGGACAAGTTTTCTGTTTCTGCCAAGCCCGTTGCACCGGGCTGGGGTTTGCCTGGGATCTGCTGCTGGTTTCCGTGCGCTTGGACATCCCATCCAGGCTAAAGCCTCAGCTCAGGCTGCCAGGAAGCGAGAGTCTTATCAGGGCTAATGATGTCAATACGCCGCCAAACTGATTCCTGCTGTCGTTCCCCCAAGACCTATTGTTTCTCTGTCATTATAGCTGTATAATGATTACCTGGGAAGCACAAGTAACACCACAGCCTGCTCCTTCCCCGTTAATAGCACGCACGGAGCAGTGGCAGTATCAAGCCAAAGCAGCAGTGCTCTCTTTTGAGTAGGAAATAATGGAAAGCTCCGAGGGTGGTGATCCAACCTGCAATAAGGCGCTGCAGCAGCATGTACACCCAGGGAGAATATTGATGGCTTGATCTCATTTCAAGGGCTGTATTCCTGCATTTGGACACAGATAACAAAAAGTCTCTGATCGATAGATGCTCCGGGGGTTAGTTTTCAGGGCACTAATAGAATATTCATTACGTGGCGTCAGACTCTGTTAACATGCAAGTATGCTGATTGCTTTGTTTCTACAAGCAGGGGAAAAAAAAATAGGAAGTAGAGAAAGGGCTTGAATTTCTTTTGGTTTTCAGACTGCCTAACCCTAAACTGTCTGGGCTTCATCTGCTGAGGGCAGGCAATACAGACAATAATCATATTTCATTCTTGGCACAGAGTATTTTTGACATAATGGCAGCAGCTGACAATTTGCAACTCCATAAACTGAATGCACGATTCTAATTTATGTATAGAGCTAATGGATCGTTGCTCCTGTAATAAACTGCTCAGAGTGGGTAGGATTTATCAGCAAGCAAGTTGCCCTTTACACATTTTTATTTAATTTTGCTTTATTTTGTGAGGTGCCAAGTCAACAAATGATTAAATACAAGCAAATATTTCTCCACTGGAGTTTTATCAAGTTACCTAATCCAGTTATGAGATGGAATGTAATTGCTTCTGGAAGCAAAGCTTGTTTTCCACCAGGGTTCTTGATTAAAATAAATAAATAAAGGTCTTTCCCTTTTGAGTAAAACAGGAGGCTACAAAGTGTATCATGTCTGGAAAATAAATAGGAAACCCGATGAGATAATGGAGGCTTTGGATGGGATCTTACACACCTTTATTCTCCCAGTCGGTGTCCTAAGTGGGTATTTTCTTCCCTTACCCAGTGCAGGAAACTGCTCCTGCCTGTTGCTGCTCCCCTGCCTTCCCCTGTGGGGCAGGGATGAGAGACCCTGGTCCCCAAAGAGCATCCCCTCTGCCCCCAATTCCCCCAAGAAGCCTGGGGAGCCTCCCGCAGCACAGACCCCGCTGCGGGGCAGGGTCTGCCGGGGCACATCCCGGCTCAGGGGCACGCTGCCGTAGCCCCAGAAAAGCAGCACTTAACAAGTCCATTGCCTGCCCAGCTGCTCTTCTCTGCAGTTTTCCCCAGCAGAAGGGCAGCAATTACAAGAAAACATCGCAGAAAGCATGGGGAAGGGGGCAAGGGACTTTACAGGAGGGACACAAAACGGTAGGAAGTCTGTTGGCAGCAGCAGGCAGTTCATTAAACCGCTCCCGGGAGCCTGCAGACGTACTCTGTTTACGGCAGCGAGGGCAGAGGCTAAAGTACTTCGCTTGGCAGACTTGTGTGATTTAGGGCTTTAGGTTCATCAGGTTGAATCACAAACTGTGTTTGAGTTACCATCAGTCACTATAAATATTGGAGATGTGAGGGCTTGGAAAAACCTGTCCATGAGAGCTCTCCATCCCTGCCTTGTCCCTCCCTCCGTGCACCCTCCCCAACCACCCGGGGAAGCAACACCTCATCCAGCGCTGCCTCTTGGCAGGAGTTTGGTAGATAGAACCTTCCTGAGGAGCAGAGCCCACGCGGGAAGGTGACGGTGACCCAGACCTCAGGGTGGAAGAGATGGATGGTGGCAGGAACCTGGCCTGGTGCGATGGCTCTCGGCCACTCCTGCTGGAGACCCCAGCCTTGAAGGGCAGCTCTGCTCCGGGAGGTGCAGCTACAGTAGCGAGGGAAGAGTCTGTGCTCAGGATTACCTGTATTATATTTTCTGATGTGTTTTGTGCATTAATTATCTCAGTACGGCAGCTGGGGAGCTGGGGCTGCTGGCTCGTCAATGCTGCCATCTATAGCGGGCTCTGCGGCAGCACAAACCGCTCCGAGCGCAGCAGTGCCCACATGCAGGGGCTGAGCAGAGATTGCTCCACCGAAGGGCAGAGGCACTTGTAGAGCCTCTGGAGAGCATCTCCCAGGGAGCACAGAGGAGGAGTGACCATGAGGCTCTGCTCCGTCTCCTCCTCAGCCTCCCCTTTAGCGCTGAATGCAGAGCTCCCCCTTCCCACCTCCTGCAAACACTCAGCTGTACACAGGACCTCTTGTAGGAAGCCTTAGTGTTAAAGAGCCCAGCCTCCTGCAGAGCAGCTAAAGGCTATGACAGGAAAACTCACCCTGAGGAAGGAGTGGGCAGCTCTGAGGTCAGCAGAGTTAAAGGAAAACAAGAGGAGGAGTGGGTGGGGATGAGGAGAGTGGCTATGTTGGGGCAGAGAAGGGTCAGCATCAGCTGCTTCCCCTCAGCTTGAAATTCATTCAGCGATGGAGGGAAGGCTTGGTGAGGACTGGCTGTGCTGCTGCCGCTTGCTCACTGCCCCAGCTCTGCGTGGAATGGGTGAGCCAGCGCCCACTGAGGTTTCCAGGGAGGAAGGGCACCCGTGAGCTGACCTGTCCTTGTTGGAGACAAGAGCCAAGCCTCGATGGAGATGGGACCAGCCTGGAGGTGAGCGTCATGCTGGGCCACTGTTGGTGCCAGGTGCTGTGTGACAAGTCCAGCTGATGGCACAGGGCTGGCAGGGCCGTGTCTGGGCAGAGCTTTGCAGGAGCGAGGCTGGGAGATGGTCAGGCTGAGGATGTGCCGGCAGCCTGCGGGAGCACTCTCGTCTGCGCTGCCAGGGAGAAAGACAGAAACACATTTCTGAAAACATGCCCAGCAGGCAGAGACCCCGTGAACCTCTCTGTACTTCACAGATGTGTCTGAGAAGCCCCGTGCCCTGTGCAGGCAGGGCTGCTTATCAACCTCCAGATCTAAATTAAATGATGGTGAATATTTGAGATATGCTAATACAAGAGTCCTTGCACCAGCCTCCACCTCTGGCTGCCTCTCCTTTGAAGCCAAAGTCTGCACTTGCACGTTATGTTTCTCGTTGTAGCTTTGGCTACCCAGACATCATGTGTTCCTCTCAGATTTACAGCACATGCAGAACAGCTCATAAATATTGTAGCTTTTTTTTTATTTTAATTTGAAGCTGTCTTGCAAACGAAGCTATCTAATCCTTGGAACATCTGCTCGGAGCAGGCAGTGATCTCTTAAATGCCACTGTGCACTTAAGAAGTTCGCCTCTTCTCTGTGGGAGCCTCTGGAAGAGTTTAACTGCTATAAGACACCTCCCACAGCTCCAGCTAATGATCACAATACAAATGACATTTGCATGCTATGATATTCCTTTTGTGCGGAAACCGACCTGTGGACTCGCATCCATTCATCCCCGACAGCTTGTTTCCCCTTCAGCTGAGAATGATTTCCCAGCCCAGGTACTCACCAGCTGCTGCCAGCTGGCCACTCGCAGACCCAGACCCAGTGAGTGGCCCAATCTCCCACTGCCCCTCGGGTTCCTTCTGCTGGTAATGGGATGAGCACTGCGGCCCCTTCCACGCTTGGGGAAGATTGAGGGTTTAGGGACACTCTGAGGGGGAGTTGTTGCAGAGCGGTCCCGTGCCGGTGGGCAGCGGGTGCTGTCCTGCGCCGGGCTTCGCACTGCGGTTTGGCAGCAGCAGCCGTTGGCCGCATCCTGCCCGGGGATTGGCTCTGTCCTGAGCCAGACTGCTGGGGCTGAGCCACCAGCACCAAAATCTGAGGAAACATCAGCACGCTCGAGTTCCCTGCTGTGACCCTCAGTGGCATTTGCAAATCTCTTCAGTTTGGGTCTGTCTTCCCAATATTTTTCCAGTCTGAATTTACTTATTTAAATTGATTGGACTCTCCTGTGGGGTAACAGCTTATTGGAAAGGAAGGTGGTTCCAGATACAAACTGGAAAACCAGCTCTAATAATTACTCATTTGCCTTGCAGATTTTCACAGCTCCACTGCCCCTGTCTTCAGTGACAGGAAACAATAAAGTTTAAGTGACTGAAGTCCGAGTGACTCAAAATCAATGGAGTGATTTTGGAATTCCGGAAGACTTTGTTGAATATTTTGTTTCTTATTGTTTGCTCACTGAAAATCCAGACAGTCCCGCCAGAGCAAAAGCAAGTTAATGAATTAAAAGCTCCCAGCCGACAGCAGTTTGATAATAGCATTAACACCGTAAAATGCATCATTAGGTCAGTGTCTGTCAGCATTACAAGGCACTGGGGAGGTGAGCAGGAAGGCAGGCTGCTTATTAGGGCCAGATTTAGGAAAAACTTTCCTGCTTTTAAATGGCTGCTTTTTATTCACTCCCCTATGTCACGCTGATGCTGCTCTTCACTGCCACAAAAGTGTTTTGCTTCTTTTTCCTGGAAGAACAACTTCTGGTGTTTCCTTTTGGAAAATAATTCACTACTACAGAGATAAAAATCAGGAGATTCCCAGGTCAGTTTGGGTTTGTATCCTGCTGAGCAGTGGCTGGAAGAGCTGTGGCAGCCGCTGCGCTCTGCTCCCTGTTTCCTGTCTATTTACGGGCTGTGCTCTGTCTGGATTTGAGAGCACACGCGGCTGGGGGATGTTAATGCATGTAACGAGTAACTGTTTGTGACAGATGAGTTATGAAATGTTGTGTCAGACAAGGTTGGCTGAGCTGGGTGATGGATTAACTTGGGGTGAACCTACCTGTGCATCCATGTGAGGAGTGAGCACAGCCACCCCAGGTGGACGCCTCCCACCGTCCTTATGTCCGACCCCGAGCCCCCACCGTCCCTGTGTCACTTGCCTCCCATCAGCACAGGGCAGACTGGCAGGGAAGTCTGGGCACAGCAAGGCAGGACCAAGATGGATCCCCGAGTCGCATGGGCAGCCCAACTCTCCTTTTACCCACCCATGCAAATCCACCTCTCATTTTACAGAAGGGACGTGAAGACTGAATAAAGTAACAGTCCTTTAATTCTGCACATCTCCCTGGCCTCAGAGCTGTAGCAGGAACAGGAATCTTGCTTTTCCTTTTGTTTACTTGAAGAAATGAAAGAAAATACAATGGAAGTAGTTTAGAAATAGCAAGGGGTTAATTTGCTCTGAGTCAGGTCAGACCTTCAGAAGAGAGATCCCTGAAATAGCTCTCCCCTGCCTGCCATCGCTGGGTTCTTACAAAGCAGCCAACAAGACAGATTTTAATGGGACTTACAACGAGGAAGACAAAAAGAGGCAAAAAATGGAGAAACTGAATTAAAAATGCTTCCAGAGCTGAGACGCCAGAGAAGATAAATAGGGATCATCTTTTCTGCTCTCAGGGAGGGTGCTGCCGCAGTGCTGTTCACCTGACGAAGGCAGAGGTAAAATTAATGCCGGTTGCGGGCACATTAATGCCACTCATCCCCTGACCCATTTGTCTCCTGCCGCCCAGGCTCCAGGCTCAGACCCAACACCTTCTCTATGCTGCAGGCAGGAAGTTTTGCTCTTCATGCCTTCTCACTTTGTGCTGGTAAATCCGATGGAGGTGAATGCCAGGAGAGGCACGGCGAGGTCTGACCACCCCCTGCACCCCCAGCTGTCCCCCAGATGTGGGGCTGGAGCTGGGGGAAAGCCTTGGTCCTGTGTGTCCAGAGGCAGGACTCGAGTGGGGGTAACAGCAGAGCAGGGAGTGTGTCCATCCAGCCAGTGACATACCCCAGACCACAAAGATGGAGACCCGTGCCCCAAGGCATTGGCTGGTGTGCATGGACCACAGGCTGGCTGGTGGTGGAGCAAGAGCCGAGCCCCTTGTGTGAGCTCCAGGCTGGGGTTCAGCTACAAGAGCTCATTTCTTCCCTCTGGTGCTAGAGCTTGGGGCCATCCCCACTGCCAGAGCTCACCAAAGGCTGAGGGGTCTCATTTCTATCCCTGTGTCCTTCTGCAGAGGGTCCTCCAAGTGACATTTTGGGAGAACTGGAAGCTGTGAAATTTAAGCATCAGGAGCTCAATCCCTTAGCATCCTGACAAGGTCTTCAGAGATTTACAATAGGTTTTACCACCTGCTGGAGGTGCAGCAACAAATTTCCATCTCTAGCTCATTCTTGGCCCGAGATTAACAGCTGCTGTCAGCCCTGTGCTGTCAGTCAGTCCCTTCCAACCAGGTGGAGAAAGGTCACTTTTTAGAAACATAAATGATAAGGCTGTGACCAAACCACCCGCTCACGCCCCTGCTGGGCTCTTGGCCACCAGTCCTGCATTTAACCTCTGTCCCCAGAGGAGCAACCATCACCAGAGGCTTCGTCAGAGGAGAATTAACTTCCCCATGGCCTGTGAGAGACTCTCAGAGATTCGGGGGATTTGTGTCACTGTTCACTTCTCCCATGGTCTCCTAAAACCATGGAAGTTTGCAGCCAAGGGGAGAAGCGGTGTTAACGAGATGGGCTCTGCCCACTTCCCAGGGGAACCAGTCCCTGTGCCACTGCCAACAAGCAAGAAACACCCTCTGAAGGGGGGCAGCTCCCCTCCTGTGGGGCTGCCCCTCATCACCAGAGCAGGGCCTCTCAGCACTGACCTGTGCAGCCACTTCTGCACCCTGGATCTCTTGTCATCACAGCTCCCGGGAGGATGGGAGCAGGGCTGGCACCTGTGTGTGTCCCTCGGGAGCCACAGGCTGACCCCAACCTGTCCCACAGGGCTGTGCTGCCAGCACAGCCAGCCTCAGCCATCACCACCTCTGGGTGGCAGATGAAACCTCCTGTGATTTGGGGTCTGGAATCCCTGCCAACTTCCCACACTCTACAGTTTTTCTGAAATATTAGAACCCCAGCATAACAGCCCTTGTCTTTAGAAACTCCCCTGTGCCTCCCTGTTAGCACATTTCCCTGCTGCTCAGTGCAAATCCCGGCTCTTCATTTCACTCCCTTCCTCCTTCAGATAAATCTCTTCCCCTCCTTCGTGCCCACTGCTTTCCAGGATCTGCTGGGAGGTTTTATATCCTCCCTTTACACACTGCTCTGGTTTGGGGTGCTAAAATGGAACATGTTTACCAAAAAAATAAACCTTTTCATAACGTACAAGAACAGCAATTGAACATGAGTAGGAGTTTATAAAAGGAAAGAATAAAAGATGAATTTCCTCCTCCTCTTTTACACTGCAGCATTTAATATATGGCAGCGGTTATTCCTATTGCCTCCAGAGCATCTAAGCAGCAGTAAACAACCCTTCCATGTACTCAGTGTACCCAGCCTGCCGTACAAGGGAGCTGGAGTGGCTTGTAAACTCAGGGGCCAGTGAAATTATCTCTAAACAAACATAAAATCACAGCCCTCGGGAATATCGGGAGAGCGGCAAGACACGCACAAACACCGGGGTTTTTTCCTCTGCTTGCGCCGAACGGAGTCGCTGCAGGTGAACGGCAGCAGGAATTTTTCAGACATAAAAGCTCAGCGCTGTGACGAGACTGCGGGGCACGGCTGCCTCCGGCCGCTTCCCCCCGAAAATCACAGGCTGGGATATCCACGCTCGCTGTGGACGTGCTCACCCTCCCTGCTGCCTGCAGAAGGGAATTACGCATCAGTGCCTCGCCCTTATTCCTACAGATCTTCACAGCACATTTTCAAAAGAAAGCTCGGGAGCTGCAGTCAGATATTAAACGGGCACATTCATCTCCGCCTGTGGGCAGCTATTAGTGCACAGCCTTTGTGCTGCTGGGAGTCCAAGGTGCATGAAGCTGGAGGGATGGGGCAGTGGAACCAGCCAGGACTGGTGCTCTCTGCAGCTGTCCTCGCCCAGGATCTCTCTGCAGGATCACTGCAGCTCCCAGGACAATCCCTGCACGCGCCCGGGGAGCCTCTGTCCCTGCGAGCAGCCTGCGCGCTCCCAGCTGGGCTTTCACAAGAGCCCTGTGGTCACAAGAACGGACATGCCAACTTCAGTGGACCTCACAGGTCACGAAGAACCTCACTGGGAGGGTGGCAGCTCCTGGCCTGGCATGTGGCCGCCCATGGCATGGCTTTGCTCGTTGACAGTCTTCTCTGTACTTTCATCCTTGCCCCAGCTCCAGCTGCAATTACATAAACCCTCACCCTGGCAAGTCCCTCCGTGGCACCAGCATCACCTTGATTTCCAGATCAATTCCTTCACAGCAGAGCAGCCCTGTTGCTGGATCTTCCTCCTGCCCTCCTCCCACTCATTTCTCATACTGCCCTTGGTTTTTTCCTACTGCTCTTTTGCCAGATGTTTTGCCCAATGTGGTTGCCCTGAGCTGCTCAAGGAGCTTCTCTGCCTTCCCAGTGCTCCCCTTCCCCGCTGGCTCTCCAACCATGGGCACTGCTGCCACGGCCCCGACCGAGCAGGGGGAATGCAGGGGTAGGGCAGGCATGGCAGGAGTGTGGGTACGGTGGCAGGTTTATGTCTGCTTGGTTTTCATGTCACCCCCCCATGAGATTTTGGGCTCCTTTCTCTCTAATCGCAGCCGCTGCAGCGTTACCTGCAAAATGCTGGCGGAAGCGTGATTTGTTCGTCGGCGTTGTCCTTATAATGCACATGGGGAAATTAACTTAAAGCCTGGGTTATGAAGAGCTAATTAGTTAATCCATGTAAAGTGCTTTAAGACTCTCGGATGAGGGGAAAGAATAGCTAATGGGGAGCTCAGACAGGGCTCTCTTGATGCAAAGTGAATTTCAGACAAGAAATCCTTACTGTACAGAATGGAATTAAATTCAAGGGCTTGTCTAAAAGGAAAACCTCAGAATTGATCACATCCCAGTGAATAAAGACAGTCCATCAGTTCAAGGGCATCTTACACATATATCCATGGCCACTAATTATTCTGCTTGAAACCAGCCTTCCTGGCAGATTCCCAGAGTCGATGCATTGAGGACCTCTGTGTCAACATTAGCTTTATAGCAGACGGATAATTGGTGGTAAGTACCCAGAGCTGGACTGTGCTGGACAACATAATGGCAAAAATTAAATTCTTCCAACAAAATAGCTCTTTGCAAGCATGTTCCAGCAAAAACAGGCTCTAGAGAGAGCTCTACTGCAAGGCAGAACAATTACAGAGCAATTAGAGGGGTGAACTTTACCAACTCACCTGCACAACACCTATTTTCTCCTCCACAATCATC
The DNA here is from genome assembly GCA_024605025.1 of Megaceryle maxima. Taxonomy (NCBI): domain Eukaryota; kingdom Metazoa; phylum Chordata; class Aves; order Coraciiformes; family Cerylidae; genus Megaceryle; species Megaceryle maxima. The sequence continues at coordinate 121,937 of JANHGN010017084.1, forward strand.
TCTGTCAAAGCTTCAAACATTTCCTTTGTTCCCAACAACAGTCACCGGCTAAATTACCGCTGTGAGAACACTGTACAGCTCTACAGCCGGCAGAAATTTGGGCAATGGTGCCTCAAAGCATTTGCCAGACACTGCTGTGTACTCCTTTCTGGGTGAGCCCCGCACTCGCTGCTCTTTGGGGCTGTCATCATCCGCAGAAGCTGTCCCAGGAGAACTGGTTTGCACCCCCGTGCCTTGGCCAGCTGATACCCAGGCTGTACTGGTGTCTGCATTCGGCTCTGAGACACCAGTATGCCACTGGGGAGAGCGGCCAAACCGGGGCTGCGTCTCGCTGAGGAGCAGGGCTGGATGTCACCAGCCAGGAGCAGCCCCAGCCCCACGCTCCCAGGCGAGGCGGCGGCTCCAGGTGTATTAGTGCGTGTCACTGGCAACGGGAAATGATCCTTCCCCTCCGTCGCACTGCGCTGAGCAGGGCCCTGTAGACCTGAGATAAAGTTTCCCCATATTTATTTAACACCTTCCTTCCCTCCTGTTGGCTCTCGCTTGTGCACTGTGGTACCGGGCACCAGGCAATCGCTGTGCCTGGGGACGCTGTTCCCGTCACCGCCTCATCCCTTGCACCGTGCCGAGGGTGCTGGGACATGGGGCACAGCGGCCACTCAGCCCCGGGGTGAGCACACTGGCGAGTGGCCATGCAGGCATTTGGCAGGGCTGTGCTGTGCCGTGCTGTGCCGTGCCACACCGTGCCGTGCCGTGCCACACCATGCCGTGCCGTGCCGTGCCGAGGGCGGTGCGCCAGCTCGCGCTGAGTGGCACGTGCGGGAAGCAGAGGTGACAGTGATGCAGACGGTTTGAATTACTCCGGCTGCTCTGTCTAGCGAACGGCACAAATTGGATTACGTTGTGAAGTTTTCTGTGAGGGCAGCGTTGCCGTTTGAGTGGCATTTCCATATTCTGTCGAGCAACCCACATACCCATAAAATCTGATAAGCTTTCTTGGTCATCGCTTTGTGTATTTTTACGAGTCTATTAAAATGGGATTTACATTTTTTCAATTTCTCCCCCCTTTTCCCTTCAATATGCCCAAGGGACGGGTGACTGAGACTGGAGGGAGCCCAGGACCATATGGCCAATCGGATTAGGCTCTCCTAAGCGTTCGGCAGAAAGTGATAGGGGTTTTAAACCTGTAGCCCAAATTCTGGACTCCTGCCTTGTCTGAATCGCCAGACAGCTCCATTTTTTAAGGCTATTGCAGAGCGCTGAAGCCGGCGACGTGGTGACAGGGATGACAAAGGTCTGTCCTGACCCTCAGGACACTGACCCCGTGCCAAGGACCTCACACTGCTCTGAGCATCAAGGGCCGTTCCAAGTGTGTGGCCTCAGCTCTGGAAGACTCAGTCACCTCCACTCCCCTTCCTCCGACTCTGAAATTAATTACCGGTTAATTGTTGTTTGAGCTGAATATTTTTAGTCAGAAAGAATGTTTTCTTTTTGAGATGACAGAAGCATAAGTTATGCTTCCCATGTTTCTGCTTGCTCAGGGCAAATGCTGCAGCATTCCCGGGACAGGAGCACAAAGGAGCCGCGAGTGCTGCTGGATGAAAATTTGCTTTCAAATTTGAGAGAATGTTTGTAGAAATTCCTTTCTCTGCTATTTTCTCTATTCCGCCAACAACGGGTCGCCAGCCGGGTTCAAGGACAGATGAGCAAGTGGGCTTCTGAGCAGCCTCTGTAATTCTCTTTTCTCTGGAGAGACAGAGGGAGATTAATAGGAAAAGCGGCAGCAGGAGGATTTGTCAAGAAAAATAATCATTTTCAGATCAAGGAGGCGTGCTACCTTGATAGTGAGCAAATGGCAGGAGCAAAAGGACTCCTGAGCCTGCCCCCTGTTACTGAAAGAAGCAAATTAAGGCAATTGCAGTTGAACACATAACCAACATATGGCTTTCTTCCTCAATCGCCCTCTTTCTCCCAGAGACCCTCTCAGCCCACCCTGCCCAGTGCCAGGAGCCATTTTGCATCCCCACGTTTTGCATCCCCAGGGCAAGCAGCAGCGCGCTCGGAGTCTCACAGAGCAGCGCTGAGGCACCGAGCACACCGTGAGCTGCTGCTGCCATCTACGGAGAGCCAGTCCAGTGGCCACAGGGACAGGGGGAACTGGGCAGGGATGGTGGGGACAGGGCAAGGACAGTGAGGACCAGCATGGCTGGAGGAGACACCCATCTGCATGGGAGATAACGTGCTGTGGGAACAAGCAACAGAATTAACTGTGCACCATCGCTGGGACTGATGGATGGATGGGAGCAGGAGGTGGTGATGCAGCCCCGAGGTAACACCTTCCAGCTGCAGATCTTGGCTGGAGCGTCCCGGAGCCTCTGGGCATCACCCGCCTGTGGCTGCAGGTGTGATGTGGCACACTGGCCACAGGAAGATGCTCCGCCATCCACACGGGACACACAAGCGCTGCAGCTGCCACAGCAGAGCCGGGCAGCTCCTGGCTCCCTGACAAGTCTGCTCCTCCTCAAGGAGCTGGTGACAGATTTTGCAGGTGCCTGCAAGGGCCATAACCATGGCTAGCAGTGGCTGGCAGAAGGAGACGGCGGCTGGTAATGTGTGCAAGTGGCACCGTGCCCCTTGCAAGCGGGGAAAGCGTGCAACTTAAAAGCTACTTTGAGCTCTGCTTTTGGCAGCTGCTGTTACTCGCAGCACTCTTGAGGCTGCGGCATTGAGAAACACGGTGGTGAACAAGCAGTTGCCCAGGGAGCAGTGGCCAGGGCTCACGGCACCAGGGCACCAGGGTGCAGGGCATGGTGGATGGGGCACGACCCTGACCCCCTGCAAAGGGGCAGCACACGGGGAAAAGCACAGTGAGGGTTTTCCTGCTCAGGGGCCAGAGCTGTGTGAGCCCCGTCCCTCTTCTCTCCACAGACAGGGGAGCAGTTTACACTGACTAATGGGCAAAAATAAACCGGGTTCACTTCCCACCTCCCTTTGCACAACATGTGGCTGCAGTTTGTTTGTTTTCAGTCTCAAATAGCCTTTGTATCCCCTGACAGCTTTCTGCTTGTAAATAATCGAGTATCACATTCCCTCTGTGGAAAACAGGGTCGACAAAAACCTGAAATCCACCTTTTTTTTTTTTTTTTTCCCCTTTTTTTGCAGCTGTGCTGCAATTTCAATTAACATACACCGTGTTTTGCCCCCGGGGAATGGTGGTGAGAAGATGAGGAATAGAGGAAGTGTGGCAGGTAATGAAAGACACGTACTCATTTCTGCTCCAGCAGATAGTGCAAGTGCCCATTAAATGCTAAAATTAATTGTTTAAATTGTTCTGAACAGCATTTACGAAAATCGCCTTGTCAGTGCAGCTGGGCATTTGGTTTCAAAAGCTTTCCCGGCGTTATCTGCATCTTAACGTTTTCACAGCAAGCTTCTTCACGACAAACTAATTTGTTCGACACACATTTATTTTCTCCCTGCAAAACACTTAGAAAAATACGTGGCAAAAATGTAGATAATTTTTTTTCCTCTTGTTTTCATCTGTTCCAGAGGCAAATTGCTTCAGCACTCGGTGGCACCCCCAATGACGGAGTGTCCCCAGGTGCCCACCTTGCACCGCTCCCACCAGCAGCCAGACCACACGGTCCTGAAAATGCCACTGAAAATGCCCCTGGTGCAGCCTTTGGAGGGCAGAGCCAGTACCTGGGGACAGGGTGCACAGTGCACGCAGAGCCAGGAGGATGAGTGAGGGGGGAAGCGATCCCAGTGCCCCCAGTCTGCCCAGTGCCCCATCGCTACCCAGGTGAGCTCCTCTCCCATCCTGCTCAGGCTGCGACGGAAGATGTCTGGGCTGGAAGTGAGACAAAAATCGATAGTCATCCCATTTCAGAGGGCAACTGCTGCCGTAACGAGATCAAATTTTGCCCGTGTGGTGGAAGATTAAATAGTCCCTGCGGGCAGCAGCTGCTCCCAGTAGCTGCTCCCATCAGGGGCCCCATCCCCTGGGTGCTGGGGCCATTGTGACCGAAGCCCCTGGGACCAGGGGCCAGACGCTGGAGTGTCTGTGGGCTGGGCAGGAGGGGGACAGCTTGGGGTCGAGATGGCTGGGCCCGAGGGAGCAGCAGCTCTCGATGGAGGGCTCCAGCACGCTGGGAATGCTGCTTTGCCAATGCCGTGAGGCCAGGGTGCCAGCAGAGGTGCCAGTGGCTGTCACGGGGACCCGACCAGAGCACATGCCAGAGGCAGGAGCCATCGCTGCAGCCGGGGTCGAGTCGCCTGCGTGGATTTCCTGACGTACTTTTTACTGAAGCGCTGCCATCAGCGCGCTCTCCCCGACACCGTCCCACCCACTTCGTTAACGTTATTGCCACCGTGGGTACTGCCCCATCCCCGGGGCTCCCTGGCCTGCCCAGCACACCCCTGGCAATGCAGGATTGGACCCCTCAGCTCACGGGGACTCAGGGAAGGGGCAGGGACCCTCCAGCACCGTGCACTGAACCCGTGCAGCTTTTCCTTCTTAACCTCGTCTCAAATGGGCTGACTTTGGGCATAAACATCCGGCCCACACAGAGCTTTGCAGGAGTGACTTATCCTTTCAGAAACAGCTCCCGTTCAAGAGGAGGCTGCGAAGCTCTTCACAGTTGCAGGTGTCTTACGCTGGAGCTATTTACCTACGACGCCAACGCAGTCATCTCAGGGGTGAGACATGAAATCACTTATGTGACTATGAATATTGTATGGCTGCTTAGAAATTAAAATGAATTTTGAGTCGTGTAGCATTTATATGCACTCCTAATTTATATTTGAACAGGAGAAGAACTATTTTCTGTCTCGAAATCCAAGCTTAATTTTTATCTTTATTATCTTTAGAGCTTAGTGAATAATTAATTCTTTTTCTTGCAAGTTTTTGTTGGGTTTGAAGCAAAATTAATTCAACCAAAGCCCTGCCTTTGTTATCGTTATCTTTGCAGGAGGCTGTGGAGGTCCTGGAGCAGTTGAGGGTCCCGCCAGGGCCATGAAACAAGGTGGGTTCAGGGATCAAGAGCCCCATCCTCTGAGTGGAGGAGCCAGGGGAACAAAGCAGTGGCTCTGTAGAGGGCCAGGGGGCTCTGTGGGGTGGGGGTCCCAGTGGCTCCATGCCCACAGAGGGTCCGTGTCCTCCCACTGCCAGGTTATTTCAATGTGCAGGATTCTCCTGCCCATCCCAAGCCCCCGGGCAGCTGTTTCCAGTCTAATTTTGTACCAGGACTTCAGCAGATGCTAATTCAGTCCTATTTTTCATGCTGATACATGCACAAAAAATTTTCTACCACTGCTCAGGCAGAAAGACTTTGAGGCCATTAATTGAAAATTAATCAGGAAAATATGTGTGTGATCTCCAGGCAGGTGAGCAGGCCAAATGGAGGGGGGCTCGATTAGAAAGAGAAATTGTGCTCATCTTTTTTTATAGCCCCAGGGGCAGCCATTGGCAGAGCTGCCCACCCGCTGGCCCGCGGCAGCTGCGCGGCTTCGCCGTGGACGGTGACGCGGTGGCTGCCGCGCCGCAGCCCAGCCCGCAGCGGCACCCGCGGCTGCTCCCGGAGCCCCTGGCTCCGAGGGATGGGACAGGGACTGGGCCCAGCATGTACAGCAATGGGGAACGTGACCGGGACTGGGACGGCCTCGTGAGCAGATGCTGGGCTGCAAGGAGCGGCCGTGAACAGCAGCAGCCTCTCCGTTAGCTGCAGGGTGGGAGGAGTGGTGCTGGTGGGCTGGAAAGGAAATGGGACTGGGGGATTGGGTTGGGCACATGGGTGATGGGACTCTGCACCTCTCCAAGGGCTGATGCCTGTTTCTGATGAGATTTTCGTGTGTCGCTGCAGGCAGCTTAAGGTGTGGTTTCACAGAAATGACTTCTAAATTTCTGGATACGCAGGTTTTTTACTTCAGCGAGAGGAAGAGCCTGTTGTCTGGGCAGCATCCCTTTGTACAAAACAAAAATAGACCCAGAACAACAGCTCCACTCTCTACATTTCATCAGTTCAGGGGCCTGTGTCAGCCTGGCATCAATTTGCTTTTAGTAACTTGCTTGTTTCTAGGTGTTTTCCGCTGTTGCTTGTTCTCTCCGAGCCAGACACATTTATCTGCTGTTAGCAGCACACAGAGCCTGACTCTGCCCTGGCCTGTGCTCTCTGGCTGGGCTGTCCCCAACCCCTGGCCATGGATCCAGGACACAATGGGCACCAGTGATGCCCTGGCCAGTCTCGTGGACACGGTCCTGCCTGCTGAGGGTGTTTTGGGGGCATTCCCAGCCAGTGAAGGGGAACGGAGGGAGCACTCGCAGAGATTCGGCTTCCGCAGACGTTGTTGTTGAAGGGGCTTCATTTGCACTGGCAAGAGCTGGGACCTGTTGCTGTTTGCACTCCACGAGATGACAGCAGCCCTGCTGTGATTGGCATCTTAGCCAATCAAGATATTCTGCTGACAGCTCTCCCCACTGCTGCAGTGGCTCATTGGGCTCCAGCCTGGGCGTGTTTATGAAGCAAAGTCTCTGTTTTGAGAAGATTATTGTTTCTACCTGACTGATGTATTCACTCCTGTGAAGCATGGGCCAAAATCCCACCACCAGCACTGCCATCTCTCGTGGGTTTGCAGCTTTTATGGTTTGTTTCATATCTCAGAGATTGGGTAGAAGGAGAACCCTGGATTCGCCAGCATTTAGGATGAGCCAGTGCACAGAACATGACAAACGCTGGGGAGGAGGCTCCGTTATCAGGGCACAACAAACAGCTCAAACAGAGGGAAATTTTCAACAGCATTACATTGTGTACTTGACCTTCCTGACCTTAAATAATTTCACCTCAAAACAGTCTTAAAAGAGCTATTTAAAGGAGGGAGTAAAGCTGGCTATATTTCAGCATTGATTTTCTGCCAGCACCCTGCACTTTCTGTAACAGGAACTTCAGGGAAGCCTGAACAACCTCCCCTCCCCAGGATGGGGCTGCCCTCGCTGTGGGGGGACAAGCGACAGGCAGAGCCCACGCTGGCTCCCCCCCTCCACCCCCTGCATGCCGCTGAGAGCAGGCAGAGATGGCTCGTGCTCCGGCGAGGACCAGAGGGGTGGCCAGGGTGCCACAGATGTCCAGGGTGAGCTCAGAGCTGACTCTTCCTGCTCGAGGTGTTCATCACATGCACCACAGAGCTTAAGCACTGACACACGGAGAAGAATTATGTTTAAACAGAAAGATTTTCAGAGTTTTTCTAAGAGCTTTGGAGGCTTTTTAAACAATTTTATCTCTTAATTCAAAAGTCTGTTTGAATAACACAAAATGAGATCAGTATGGAGGGACTGGGAGATCATCCCCTACCCAGCAGCAGAGCAGCAATTCCTTCCTGTTCAACTCAATTATCCTGGGCTCAGTCTTGGGGAAACGGCCACGATCGCTTCTCTGCCAGCTCTGGGTTAATAACATCGCCTCCTGCCTTTGATGCAACGCAGGGTTTTGCAATTACTCCTGAAGAATTTCCCTGGAAGGGGCTGGGGAGGGCTGCAGGGGACAGGGCTGGTCAGGAGCTGAGGTACCTCCTGCAGTTTAATGTCACCCTGGCCCTTGCTCCTGACGCTTCCTCCTCTGTTTCCAGTACCAGGCTGTGGCCATCCCAGAGGGGTCCCTGGGGATGGGGTGGCTCAGGGCACCTCAGGAACAGGGGCCCACCAGCCACCCCCTGGGCTGCCAGCTGGACAGATCCTGCAGGACTGGGCTGTGGGTTCTCCTGCTGCTGGAGCTCAGCAGCAGCAACGTGGGAGTTCAGCAAAGCAAGCTAAATAAATAAACAGATAAGACCAAATAAATAGAGAAATGTAAATAAACAAATTAAACAATATAAACAAATGAGCTCAATGTAAACAAACAAAACATTGTAAACACATTAACTTGACAATGTAAACAACCGATTAAATGAACAGATACAGTGTAAATTTCTGTGTAAAGAGAGTTTCTGACCCTGCTGGCTGCTGGAGAAGGGGAAGCTCAAGCCCAGTGCCCATCACAGGCTCCCAGTCCCCAAGGCAAAGCACAGTAGACTGGGGACATATCACTGACTTTGTCAGTTCCACTGCTCAGTTGAAAACTCTGGTGTTTGGGGGTGGTTTGAAATCCCATTTTTCAAGCAATATTAATTTCATCTCGACCTGTGCTTATTTCTCCACTTTCTGGAATGCCACAAGCGGGAGCCAGCTCGGAGGCCATGGAAATGTTTGTGCTCCCTGCGCTTCGCTGCAGGCTCCCCCAGGACTCCCCGAGCCCAAGGGGAGGGGAAGGGTGTCAAGCTTTAACTTCTCCCTATAGTAAATAAATGTTGTGTGCATTTCACCTTCACCTGGTCCTTTCTGATTCCCCCCCTCCTGCTTTCCCTGGCTCCTCTGACAACGGCAGTTCACAAGATGGATAAGTTCTGTCTCCTGCTGCACAAACCAGAGGGGCAGTGAAGTGATGGAGGGTGGCACACGGTGCCGCCGGCCAGACCCTGCACCGACAGCATGGGGAACCCCCCCCCCACCATGCCTGGCTCCCGGCCACCGCCACCGCACCACGGTGTCGGGAACCCCGCGACAAACCCAGCCCTGGAATCCCTCCTTAAGCACCTTGGCAATGAGAGGATGAGACAGGGCTCCTCCGCTCGCCATCCGCAGCAGCTCTGCTTGAAAAATCCCATCCTGCTGGTGTGAATTCCGGTGTCCTCCTGCCTCTCTGCGCCGAGAGGCTCTGCTCATCCTCCTCCCCAGCCCCTGGTCCCCAGTGGGATGTCCCTGGGACACGTCTCTAACACTGTCCCCTGGACAAGTCTCCAGCACCATCCCCAGCCAGTGCCCAGGGGCTCCCTCAGAGGCCCCAGAAATGGTCCTGCTGCCTTCAGCATCTCTCGGCCCCGGCCTCTGCAGCAGGACAGCATCTTACTGCAGCCCCCAGCTCTGCACGCTCAGCACAGTTATTATTTTTAATGGTGTGCAAGTTGGCCTAGGACCCAGCAATCAATCAGAGGCTCAGCACCTCGGGGATGGGCCCTGGTGGCTCTTTATCCAGAGGCAGGAGCTGCCCGGACAGGCTGTCTGAACAGAGGAGGGGGGCAAAGGCTGCAGCCCGGCCGGGCGCCTGCTGCTCGCATGAGACGCGGGGAATTGATTTCGGATTGTGTTTCTGTGCAGAAGGCGATACAACGATCAGATATATTTCACTCGTGGGGCTGAGTGCAGAGCTCTATTATTCATACTCTGGCTTTAAGTTATAGCCAGTGTTGTGTCAAACGTACCAATTCCAGCAGCTTTAATGGAGTTGGCCTCTGCACCCCTCTCCAAGTGGCAGCTGATATTTTCTGCCCAGATCAGTTGTATCTACGAGAGAAAACCAGCGAGCGCTCCCCGCGGCCGTTGCTCCAGAGCACGTTACGGGGAGGGGAGGTTTCCTGGTGACACCACGTGTGCCACGTGTGCATATGGCCGGGCACGTGTGGCTACGGGTTCAGCCAACACGCAGCGTTCCTGCGGCAGTCGCACTCCATCACCGTGGGGCATCGTGGCCGCCCTGAGCTGCCGTGACCCAACGGGCTTTGCTCCGGTGGCTGCAGCACAGGGAGCTCAGGCAGCCCCTGCGCTGCCACGACTGTGCCTCGGAGGAGCAAACCCAAGCACCATGTGGTTTGCAGCTTTCCGTGACATTTGCCAACCAGTTTGCAAACAGATGCCCAGCACAACCTGTATGTGTCAGTGTGACAAGAAGCAGGACTTCACTGGGGAGCCTGGGCAGGGAACAGCGGCAGCAGGACGCTCTCCTCTACCAACCACTCAGTCACCAACATTTCTCACATGTGTGTGGTGCTGCAGCTGTCACCAGTGAAATGCCCAAAGGAGTGGGAGGAGAAACCTTTAAATTCTGCCTCTGATAAGCTCAAGGTTTCCCTCTGAGCTGCTCGTTGCTTCCTCCTGCTCCGTTGAGGCTGCAGTGCTGGGTGAGTGCCAAGCGCTGGGCACAGCAGTGCAGGGAGGGAAGGGTTCCTGCAGGTGATGACACCCTCTGGGAGAGGCAGCAGGGCTGGGGCAAGGGTCCATCTGGAAACTTGGCCAGAGAAGCTGTTGTGGGGAGTGGGAATGTGGTGTGGTGGTGACCCTCACTGGTGTGTCCATGGACACTGTCTGTACTGGCTAAACTGGACTGGCCAGGCAACAAGTGGTGGCTCCAGCATTGTGTGAGGCCAAGGCACGGTCCCAGGTTCCCTGGAGGGGGCAGGTCCTGGCCATGGTTGATGCTCCAGCTGCAGCAGGGCAGGGACTCTAGGGACGTTCAGTCTGTCCCGTGCTGCCACCCAGAGATCAGCCTTTGGTCTGTAATTGAATCAGATGTTTTGAAAGAAGGAGATTCTCCTGCTCCCATCGCCACGGTGCCTGTAAACAATTGGCAATCTGCCCACCTCCTAATTTTTGTAACTAATTACCTCTCGTTACCTCGCATCAGGCCAGTAGCCAGCATGTCACTAAATGATTAATACAATGCACACAGCAACGCAAAGCTGCACACTTCATTCACCAGCAGAATTATCCTATTTGCCCTCTTGTTATTTAGCTTAATGAAATGGTGAGAAAAGCAGGAAATGCAAAGCAGCCTGTGCTGCTGGGCGAGGAGCTGGGGAGGCAGGGGAGCGAGAGAGCTGGGCCAGGAGAAGTGTCTTTGAGGAAGAGATAATAAAGATTTAATACCCAGGAGCCTCTGCTTGGCTCGTGAATTTCTCTCCCTCTCTTTCTGTGTGGCCAGCAGAGTCTGTGGTCTGCTGACATCCCACAAGGGTTTTTCAAGCCTAAAGGTCTTGACCCAAGGCAATTTCCAGCAGACAGAAGGATTTTTATTTGCTTTCCATGTGTTTTTCCCTGTGGCTTCTCCAAGCTGCCAGGACAGACCTGGCTGCAGGGGCTCAGGCTGCAGCACATGGCAGTGGCCAGCCCAGGCTATGGGCGCTAAGCGAGCGGCTGCGCCAGGGCCCAGCCCTCTCCAAGGGTGTCCTACAGCGCTCGGACCCAGGGGAGAAGGCTCTGCAGGGGCTGCTGAGCCCGGGCACTGCTGTGACCCATCACCTGCATGGCTTTGACGTAGTGCCGGTGGCACCGTGGGATGTGAGTAGGTCTCACTGTGACAGCAGCAGCTTGGTAAGCGCTGACATCATTAGGGCCCTGATGATGCCGCACTAATTGCATTATGTGGATGATAACAAGGGATTAGTGCTCTGCCAAGGCGGCAGCGCTGGAGCAGCAGCTCCGCTCCCTGGCGAGGGCACGCAGCTCAGCTATCGGCTCCGTGCACATGGCTCATCATGGGCTGTGTGCACTCAGCCAAGAAATTAAATTGTAGTGGCTTCACCAATGCTAAGCTGGATGATACTTAGAAGAGCCAGAGCAGAGCCACCAAGCTTGCTCTCAAAAAAAAAACTGGGGGGGGGCAAACCAAAAAACAAACCAGTTTGTTACCCCTGGATTTGCCCAACTGCATCTCTCCAGCCCTCAGCAGGAGGGTGGCTTTGTCACCCTGGGAAGGTTGCAGCAGCCCCACTGTTGTTGGTGCTGGGGGGGGAACTGGGGTTGCTTGGTGGGAGGAAACGCTGGGGCTGGGTGGTCTGGGGTGGTCAGGTGAGCGGTGCTCGGGGAGTTCCTGGCTCAGCCCTGCCAAGAGCTGGCTCCTCTCAGCCCCTTCTCACCCTGAGCTCGGCTCCCAGCAGTGCCTGGCTTGTCCTGCTAGCAAGGGCAGGCAACCTCTTATAAAGATGAGGTATTCAGCACTGACACCTTTTAATTCCCCAAATGATTAACTTTCAGTGGATTAGAGTGAGGATGGCTATTTAATTAACAGACATGTCAAGCTTGCTTATGAGTCATTAAAAAAACCCCACCCTAGTGATTGACTTGTTAATATGGAAAAAATCAATTAGGGTTTTTTTCCTCCTCTGAAGTTTTTGGCTCCAGTTGAAAGGATGGAGGAAGAAAAGTGTGCTGGGGTTCATCCGAGCTGTGTTCTTTACAGAGCAGATTGCAGGAACAGCTTCACGCAGGGATTGGCAGTTTCCTGGGAGGCAGGCACTGTCCCAGGGCACAGCAGTGGATGGGGACAGCCCCTTGATACAGGGCTGGTCATGGGGATGAAAACAGCCCCGGCCCCCCCTTGATCCTCCCATTTACAACTCCAGGGACAGATTCCAGGTCTCCCACTGCCCCTTCCCAAAACCATCTCCCCAGAGCTGCCTGTCTCTGGCTGCAGCTTCCCCAGCGAGACTGAAAGTGGGGATGGGAATGGACAGAGAAAGGTTGGGGTGCAAGGGGGGTAGGGGGCAGCAAGAGCGAGGGCTGCCTGGGGGCTGGAGCAGCTCCAGCTCAGCTCAAGAGCTGTGGGTGATTCTGGGAGAGGCAGGGCAAGCCCTGCTGTGAGGGGCTGATGGCAGCCTCGGTAGAAATGGGTCCTGCAATTTGCTGAGTTAATGACTATGCCAGGAAAAATGCACAATGTCTTTTAGGCAGCAAAAGGTCAGACCCAAGCGGGAGTTTTCCACTTGGAAAACAGCTGATGGAGTTCAGAGGCAAAGAGGGATCAGCAGGATCTGGGAGGAGCAGTGGTGGGAGCTGCGGTCAGTGCTGCCATGGAAGCCCCGGCTTCAGACGAAGGTACCGGGCCTGGGGCAGCAGCCGCGATGGAGCTCGGGGAGGCAAGAGTTTCCATGCCCTGAACTGGAGTCGGGGTGTGAGTGCTGAGCATCCCCCCGCCCCAGGGACACCCACAAGGGGTTAAATGCTGTTCTTTTACGCAGTTATAAATTGCTGTCTGTGGAGTCTGACTTTATGCACAGAAACTCTGATTGCTCAAATAGTAGATTGCCTCTTGACATTAATTACTATGTAAATCCGGCAGATTAACATTGTCAGATGACGAGTGGCAAGTTTCACTTGCAGCCAGGCTCCCAGGAGCTCGGCTCTTGCAGAAGTTGCCATAGTAATTTTTTCCTCTTGGAAAAAATGATAATAAAGTAAAACCAAATGAAAACACACATCCTGGTGCTCCCACCCAAGCACTGGTGTGTTCCCCGCTGTCGCACAGTTCCTCGTTCAGACCCTGCTAGAGCAGAAAATGGAGGTGCATTTTCACCCATCAGTGGATTTAAGGCTCTTCAGGTGTTTGTCCAGCTCCTCTTAGTGCTTGATGCCTAAATGACCATGAAGGGGAAGATCACCACAGCTCCTGCACAGGCTGGTCCCACTCCCTTGGCTTTGATGGCCCCTCAAGCTGGCTGGGCATGGGGCAGTGGTGCTGCAGAGCCCAGTGGTGATACAGCTGCCCGGGGAAGAAGAGCTGCAGGTGCCTCTCTGTGCCCACTTGAGGAGGTTTGATTTTTGTTATCTCAGCCTCTGAAACCAAGCAGTGGGGAAAAAAAAAAAGGGCAAAAACTCCTCATTTTTCACTTGAGATTAAAGATGCATGAGCAGAATTGAGCAGGGCTGCTCACGGTGGAGTCAAGAGGCTTTGAAGGTGAGCTGCAAAGCTCACTAAATAAATTGATAAACTGCTTCTGATCTCTGGCTGGGAGCAGAACAGACAGATAGCTTCAAAATCACTAAACCTGGGGGTGCTTTGAACTGCCCCCCCATCCCCCCCAGGACTCCTCTCCCAGCACTGAGCTGTTAGGCTGGGCATCAGGGAAAAGCCCAGTGTGCTCCGTGGGGCTGGGTGGGCTCTGCAGCACCTGACAGCCCCGTGTCATCCCCCACCAGGGATGGGGCATGACAGAGGTTGTTTATTGACTTTGAAAGGCAAGAACATGTTTCTCATCCATGTCATACTTCTAAAAATACCAGACGTGTTGCCCCAGCTCGCCTCTTGTGCGCTAATGACAGCTGAGGAGTGACATCTGTATCGTAATAGATGAGAAACAAATTTCTCTTTACCCCCAGAGAAGGCTGATTATTTTACTGGCAAACCATTAAAAAATGCTTTGTGACACAAAGTAACATTAATGTCAGAAATCGTCGGCACGGTGCCTCCGGGGAGCCCTGCTCCTGTCACCCTGATTCAATTAGCGCGTCTTCCCCCCGCATCCCCCTGCCCCATCAATATTCATGCCGGAGCCGCTCCTGGGGTGTGCTGCCAGGGCAAGGCTGTCGCTGCCCGGTCGTGGTGATAAAACACTGTCTGGAGATGAAGTGGCCTTGGCTCTGGGATGTGGAGCAGTGGAGAAGCAGAACCAGGAGCGGTTTCACGTGGGTTGGTGCAGGAACACCCCTCGCTCAGGGCTCATGGTGGGGCAGGGAGACTGCCAGACCTGCACCCCAGGGTGATGCTCCCCAGGCGACTCCTGTTCTGCCCTCAGGGTTTTCCACAGCGAAAGACAATTTTCAGGGTACAATGAAAAGCTGCCAAACCCCATGGGTTTGGATCTGTTTTTCTCTCTTCCAAAAGCCCCAGCCCAGGGAAATTCACAGGGGTTCCCTGGCTGGAACCCCCTGCCTGGAGCTGAAGCGGTGGTGCCTGCTCGGCAGCTGAGAGCTGCAATTTGGGTCTCCGCCTTTATGTAAGGAGATAATTATGCTCTGCTGGGATTGGCAAAATCTGTAGCTATAAATTACTCCCAGGGAAGAAGGTGCTGTAACTCATGAAGAATCAAATGCCAAAAAGCTGCAGGAAAAGGCCAGAAAGAGCTTTGATTGCCCCAATGAATCAGTGTTGTCCCAGGTTTCTAAAGACATCACCACTTCTCCAGCCCCTTTGGCAGCCCAGCCTGGGGGGACCTCCCACCCTGCACTGGGACACTTGCTCTGCACCCCAGGGCGAAGCGGTGGCAGGTGCAGCATGTGCCCCACACAGCACCCATCTGTGCTGTGCTGCTCGCCAGCAGCGTGGGCTGGGCCCTGCACTTCTGCAGGACTTCAGAGATCCCTGGTCCCAATCCCTCCCTCCACACCCAGCCCTGTCAGTGAGCGCTGAGGTCCCTCCCCAAGCCCCTACTCGGTGCTCTGCTGTAACTTCTCCGGGTGTTGCAGCAGCATCACCATCTATCCCTGTGAAAGGGAAGCGCAGACTGAACTGCCCCAGGGAGACAGCGGATCCACTGCTGGCGTGACTGCTGCTGGGATAATTATGTAATGGGGATAATTATTCCATAACCTTGCTCTGCTGTGGCAGGGTGCTTAACGAGGGAGAACAGGCCATGGGTGATTTAAGGAGCTGTGAAGGGGCTGCCCTTGCACTGGGCTGCCTAAAGGTGTTCACCTGGACCTCATGTTGTGCTCATGGGAGGCACAACTCACCCAAATCATCACCCATGCTCCAGCTATCCCAGCTCCATCCTTTGTTTAGGTCTGACTTGCAAGAGGACAAAAATAACATTTTATTTCAGGGGTTTCCCTGCACATCTCTCTCTGTGCCAGCCTCTCTCCTGCTCTGGTGGTTTATTTTAGAATTATAGAATCTATTTAGTTGGAAGAGACCTTTAAACTCAGGGAGTCCAACTGTTCCCCCAGCACTGCCAGGGCACCATTGACCACTGTCCCTCAGCTCCACAGCTTGGAAACCCCTCCAGGGATCACAGGGACTCCACCACTGCCCTGGGCAGCCTGGGCCAGGCCTGGACAGCCCTGGAGGGGAAGAAATTGTTCCTCAGCTCCAACCTAAACCTC